>OU015501.1:106514973-106634973 GCA_907164885.2 Dolomedes plantarius
GATTCGAAAAAGATTTCATTTTAAAGGAATTTTTATGATCTTTCTTGTGATATAAATTGTATAACCCTCCAATTATTATTTTAAATGCAAACTTAAAAAAAGTTACTAAAACAGCTTAAAAATTAAATTTAAGAAAATCTAAGAAGAATTTTTCAAAAATCTTTCTTAGTGCACCCCTGCACTATAAGAATAATCGCCATGCAAAATTTCAGCCCTTTAGGTCCAGCGGTTTGGTCTGTGCGTTGCATGTCAGTCAGTCAGTCAGTCAGTTATGGAACTGTTTTTTATATACTAGCTGAAAACCCGTACTTCGCTACGGAGTACATTCAAATTAAATACAACGGTCAATGTATGCAATTAATGCCAATATATATATATATTTATAATAAATACAATGATCAATGTATACAATTGATGTAAAAAAAAAACCAAAAATATATTTATAAAAAAATCGTAAGAGATATTTTTATAGACAAAATAATGCAGAAGAAAATATTCAAATTAAATGTAATAGGAAATATTAAAGAATATAGTATAGTTTGAAGAACATAATATCTTTTACTGTATTTTAATATATTTTTGGATAATGTCCAATTGTCTGCCGCATTAGAAAGACAAAAAATTTTTTTTGTCTATTTAGTTGTTATGCACTTGACGATAAATTTATTTATTGTACCAGAAAAAGAAATCACGTGATCAGAATTTAATAACTTAAATTCTAAAAATGAATCTTTAAACATTCACCAAAAATCAGAAAATCGAGGTAAAGGTTCGAAAAAGATTTCATTTTAAAGGAATTTTTATGATCTTTCTCTTGATATAAATTTTATAACCCCCGAACTATTATTTTCAAAGCAACTTAAAAAAAGTTACAAAAACAGCTTAAAAATTTAATTTTAAAAAAATCTAAGAAGAAATTTTCCAAAATCTTTATTAGTGCACCCCTACACCACAAGAAGAATCGCCATGCAAAATTTCAGCCCTTTAGGTCCAGAAGTTTGGTCTGTGCGTTGTATGTCAGTCAGTCAGTCAGTTACGGAACTGTTTCATATATATAGATAGACTAGCTGAAAACCCGCGCTTCGCTACGGAGTACATTCAAATTAAATACAACGGTCAACGTATGCAATTTATGCCAAAAAATAAATATATATATTTATAATAAATGCGATGATCAATGTATACAATTGATGTAAAATATATATCTATCTATATATATTTATAAAAAAATCGTAAGTGATATGCATTTTTTTTGGATAATATCCAATCGTCTGCTGCATTAGAAAGAGAAAAAAATATTTTTTTTGTCTATTTAGTTGTTACGCACGTGACGATAAATTTATTGAAAGTACCAGAAAAGGAAATCACGTGATCAGCATTTAATAAATTAAATTCTAAAAATTAATCTTTAAAAATTCACCAAAAATCAGGAAATGGAGGTAAAAATTCGAAAAAAATTTCATTTTGAAGGAATTTTTATGATCTTTCTCGTGATATAAATTTTATAACCCTCAATGTATTATTTTAAATGCAAACGTAAAAAAAGTTTAAAAAACAGCTTAAAAATTTAATTTAAAAAAATCTAAGAAGAATTTTTGAAAAATCTTTCTTAATGCACCCCTACACTATTAGAAGAATCGCCATGCAAAATTTCAGCCCTTTAGGTCCAGCGGTTTGGTCTGTGCGTTGTATGTCAGTCAGTGAATGAATGAGTCAGTTACGGAACTGTTTTATATATATAGATAGATAACGTTTAAGTAGTTCCAAAATATACAAGGAAAAAGTCACTTAGAATGCTTTTCTAGAATATAATTAAGTAAATCTTTATAACAAAGACACTCACCTCTATATATCCTTTACACAATTTACTTCATATATCAATCATGGGCTTAGTATGTTTAAAAAAATAACAGCAGTTACTAGAATTAAATGCGTTGATAATAACCTTTACCTCCTTCATAAGTTCTTACCAGCTACCTCCGACTTAAAACTACGTCGCCCTTGAAGTTTCTGTCTCCTTACTCTTATTTTGGGGCTGGGTTAATTTAGAAGTAAATGACAAAAGGTGAAGGACAATAGGTTGCTAAGCTTGGAACTTCCAAATATAAAAATAAAAACAAATACGTTAAGCTGCTGATACCTTACAAAAATTACTCAACAGATTTCGCATATGAGTATCAAGAGCAAGCAAACTCGGGATTCTAGTCCTAAGTGTTAGGCTGCCTCTCCCCTCCCAATTTTCGGGATATCCATAAATTACACTGCAAATGTGTGTGTATTGAATTGCAAGACATCGCTTTAGAAAAGTTAGGATTTTGCTTCCTTTACTTGTATAAAAGTTATTGACCATAACAAATGTTCAAAGGAAACTGGTAATCCAGTTCGATCAATTCAGAAGTAATAGAACGCCTATAAATCAATATTCGTGTAGTGTACGTTAGTTTAGTGAATTACGTTGAAATAGAACTCATACATATCCGGTAAGTGCATAAACATAGATTCCAGATGCTCATCTGTATACTAAATTTTCTTTTAACCTTTAGCTTACGGGGATCATTTTTCTGATTCTCTCTTCCGAAAGGGAAATTTCCTACCCACTTTGTAAGAACGACCATTAAAGGGTTTATATATATATATGTGTAGAGTGAGCCACCTGATTCTTTAAGTGATATAGTAAACAATAATAGTATTTACTTACAGGTTAAAGGTGTACCAGAAGGTGGAAATGCTTTCAGTACGATAGCCAATTTATACTTACATTTTTTTTAAGTTGATAATATTAATAATATTGATAATAGCAATTACACAATATCTAGATAGATTGATGATATAATTGTAATTAATAAAAGTAAAAATAATATAGCCTTACATTTTTACACTCCTAATCTGGAACTAATACAAAGTAGCCAAGATAAACTTAATGTAAACTTTTTACATATAAATATAAAAATAAATTCTCATTGCAATTTTACTTTTGATCTATATGATAAAAGATCAGCTTATGACTTACACAAATCTGTATTTAATAATATTATTATAAATCAGCTAGTAAGAATAAATAGGCTTTGTTCTAAGGACAATAGGAATAAGCATATTATAGAATTGTTAGTAGTGCGTATATAGAAAGTATATACTTACTGCGTATATAGTTAGTAAGCATATTATAGAATTGTTAGTAAAACGTAATTATTACCCTGATAGTCTTTCCAAGCACATAATTGGTTGTTTTAAATTTACTGAATAGCATGTTCTGTTGCTAATAATTAGTAATACTAAACTAAAAGATTAATTAAAGTAAATAACTACTAAAAAAGAAAAAGAAAAAATAATAAATAACAACTAGTGCAATAACAATAATAAATAATAAATAATGATAATAACTCTTAGTCATAAGAAATGTCTAAGTTAACTTAGGTAATATTGTCCTATATCACAGTATCCTTAGTAAGTCTGCTTCTATGTTTCCATTTGCTCCATGGTTGCAAGATTTGTGACGTCAGTCTTCTTGCGGTTTCCTTTACTTAACTTCCACTTTGTCTGGTGCCGGGCTTGGTGTTCTATGTTTAAGCAATTGTTTATTCACTTCTTCTGTGTCTTATGGATTGTACGGTGTCTAAGTATGTTTATTGCTCAGATCATACTTATTAGAAACAATCCATTGGTTTTTAGACAGTATCGGCACCGCTGATGAAGAGAAGCTGTCGAAAACCTATTTTTCACTGTCAACTTTGTCTTTTATATATATATGTATACATATACACACACACACACGCATATATATATATATATATATATATATATATATATATATATATATATTTATTTATTTATTTATTCTTGGGCCCGTATTCTTGGGGTACATTCTATCCCAACCCGTAAGGAAAAGATTAATATTGTTATCAAGAGAAATTTTGAATTCGTTTCGCTGGAGACAATTTATAGATTTATTTTTGTTGTTTTCTTATCATAAATTTTCTTTTGTGTTTCCCTAATTTTAAAGGTATTCTACTTCCTTCTATGACAACTTTCAGTGCCCTTTTCTGATTCAAGAAGTTTTTGCTTACAAAACTTATTTAGTGAAAACGTACAAAATGATAAATTTCTTCCTGTTTTTTATGCACAGCAGTTATGATTCTACTATGTGTTTATTTCCTGACACTGAGTTAAGGACAAATACATGTGTCGATTTCGAATGAAGAATGAGGTAGAGAGAGAATTTGCATGAATTATAGAATACAAAGAAAACTGATAAAATATGACCCATCAACCAATAATTTCAACTACACACTTATTCCATCTGTTCAGTAGTACATTTTAGCGTTCTCTATAGAATTTATGTAAAAAATTGTTTCAAAATAAAATCAAATGTTGGTGTTTTTTATTAACATTAAAATACTCTGCGCCAACTGCTTAAAACTTGCATTATATGCAAACTTGCATTATTAACTATGCCTATAAAACTTGCATTTTAACTAATTTTAGAAGAAAATTTCATTGTTTATGTGAGCTATCCGATGTGGAATCATGAACATTCAACCAACTTTATCGATAATTCTTTCATACTAATAAATAACTGCATAACATAAACTAGCTGAAAACCCGTACTTCGCTACGGAGTACATTCAAATTAAATACAACGGTCAATGTATGCAATTAATGCAATCAATATATATATATATATATATATATATATATATATATATATATATCGTAACAGATCTTTTTATTGACAAAATAATCTAGAAGAAAATATTCAAATTAAATCTAATAGAGCATGCTAAAAAATATAGTACAATTAATATATTGAGAAACCACGTGATCAGCATTTAATAAATTAAATTCTAGAAATTAATCTTTAAAAATTCACCGAAAATCAGAAAAGGGAGATAAAGATTCGAAAAAAATTTCATTTTAAAGAAATTTTTAGTATTTTTCTCGTGATATAAATTTTATAACCCTCCTATTATTATTTTAAATGCAAACTTTAAAGAATGTTTCAAAAACAGCTTAAAAATTTATAAAAAAAATATAAGAATTTTTCAAAAATCTATCTTAGTGCACCTCTACACTATAAGAAGAATCGCCATGCAAAATTTCAGTCCTTTTAGGTCCAGCGGTTTGGTCTGTGCGTTATATGTCAGTCAATTACGGAACTGTTTATATATATATATATATATATATATATATATATATATATATATATATATATATATATATATATATATATATATATATATATGTATATATATATATATATGTATATATATATATGTGTATATATATATATATATATATATATATATATATATGTATATATATATATATATATGTATATATATATATATATATATATATATATATATATATATATATATATATATATATATATATATATAGAGAGAGAGAGAGAGAGAGAGAGAGAGAGAGAAAGAGAGAGAGAGAAACAAAATTTCTACAGAAATGAAATTTAACAGAAAAGACCCTTTTATATCTAGTATTCTTTGTTCCAGTATAACTCCTCCCATTTAGATTTATTTAATTTAGATCTTACCTAAGAATCATTCAAAAGTGCAAATTTAGAGAATAAAATGCTCTAATAATTTTTTTAGGGACATAACATTCAGTACTTCATAAGTATCTCAACTTTTCAGATAAAGCAACAAATATTCTCTGTTAACTATTTGTTTTCAAAACAAGAAGAGCATTCAATTAATGCTGGCACACTACAGTAAATTTCCATCAATTGGCTTCCTGCAAGCAATAAAAAATATGTGACAAATCGGAATAATACCCCTTTGTCTTCTTGTACCTCACCGATGTAGAAAAAAACATCATTATCATTAACGATACTGTTAAACAAATCCTAACCAAACAAGAAACGAAAAACACTGACAATGCTAATCAAAGTAGCTTCCTTTCACTGTTGCGTGCGAGACTACAATTGTGCTAAGATGTGATAATTAGGTGTGATTATCCTGAACACGTGAATAGAATGATAAACTTACTGAAATGCAGGGCATTCTAGGATGAAGTTAGAGTTCAGAAAATTTTGCAAAGATTGCATGCTTAGTAATTTAGCTTTATGCCCTTCTAAATATCTGTTTTCTGTCAGAGTTTGCATTGAGTTATCTGCCGAAAACTTGCTAGTAGATAACTGCTGGAAGGAATTCTGTAATATTATATCTTTAAACTATTGTGTGTTAAAATACATTTAATAACATTTAACAACAGACGTTAAATATACACCTTAGTAATTGAAAAATCCGAAACATAACGAGTTGTAGGTCTTGATCAGAAAGTGTTACCAATTTGGATTTGAGCTTTTAATAAAGCCGTTATGAAAAGATATATAAACTCAATAATAAAAGTATTACGGATATATTTCCAATAAAGCAACTGTTAGAGAGAAAACTCTAATTTCAACTTAATCATGAACTTCCTGGCCAACAAAGGCTTAATATATAAATTACTGTTGCAATTTTTGAAATATCCTTTGCAACACTTCATACGATCTCTCACGGATAAATTCAAACAAGAAATGTTTTTATGGTGATTTATAATGTGTACGTAGTGGGTAATTTTGTTTATGAAAAGGTCGCAGTGGGTTAAAACCGTGTTTTCAATTCGATGATGTTGTATCTAACAAGTCTACTCATGCCCGAAATACCTAAGTTGGAAAATCTTTGAGGATAATTTTCGTTGGGAAGGGGTTCAGATTAAACCTATATACAGAAGGTCGTTCGCACTTTATGGAAACGATTTTGAAATTTGTTTTTGGCGTTTGCATTTTGAGATAAATATTTGCCAACTTCAGAATAATCGTCTGCTATTGTTTTGCTTTGATTTGAATGTAAAATAAAAGATTTAATTTGAAAATGGCTCCTAAAATTGATAGATGTCTCGAAGGTTACGTTATTGCACTTTCCGGGGGGAAATATTCATATCAACAAATTATAAATCGGTGTAAAAATTCCGGTTATGGCATTTCAAAAATAGGTATTTATAATATATTAATTTTGAAAGGGAAAAAACGTCTAACTGAAAATAAAATTAAAACATGACAACTAAACCTTATCCTAAGACTGTTCGAACGCAGGTAAATATCAAGAAAGTGATGTCTCTGATCCTAAAATAAAATCCGCCGACTCAAAGATCCATTGCATCGAAACTAGGAATGTCTTCTGGTACTGTAAGTAAAATCATTCATAAACATTTGAAGTCAAAAAAGATGTTTAAACCTAAAGTTCACCTGCTTTTGCCAAAGCATATTGCTGAAAGAAAAACAAATTGCAGAAAATTATATGAAAAACACCTAGCTGCTGAAAAATGAAAATTTGTGGTAACACTCGATGGGGCATGGGTGTATTTAAGTGGCTGTAGTAAAAAAATATCAATTTTCTATTGTTCAACTGACGGGAATGGCCGTACGAAATGGCTACGTCGGTGTACAGAAAAGTTCTGAAAGAAGTTCATGATAGTAGCAGGATTTTGTTACAACGACAAATTAAAAATAAAAAAAGTCTAAAGTAAAGCCAAAATTAATTCCCTCTACTATCAGCAGAATAGTTCAGAACCAATTTTCGAAGAAGAAATTCCAGCCTTATATGGAAAGGGCATTGATAAAGTTAAGCTTCTTATAGACAAAGCCTCTAGTCACACGTCTAAGTCAACTGCCGCTTATTTCGCAAAGAAAGAATCAGAAACAGGAATAAAATGCATCTCATTTAATGAAATACCTGTAAAATTACCTGACTCTTCTCCAATGGACTTTTGCGATTTCGGTTTTTTAACACGAGCCTTAGAAAAACGGCATCTAAGAACACTGAACGAAATTTGGAAAACGGTCCAAGAGGAATGAGGTAAAACTGACATGACAGTACGAAGCAAAAAAAATTACTTTCATCAAAAATTCGAACTAGAGCTATTGTCAAGAACTATGTCTATCAGATAGAAGCAAATCGCCGCATAAAATGCGGCATTTATACATAAAACAACTATCAAAATCGTTTCCATAAAGTGCGAACGACCTTCTGTGTTATGTGATATCCAAGAATGCGAGCTGATATTCATAGAGTTAGGTGCAAACACAATCTTTATTTTGTAAACACCTATCAAGTTTTCTTGTTTTGGTCTCAAGCTTTGTTTGGTTCAACCCTAGAACTTTGGAATAGTTCACTCATTTGTTAGAAAATACGATGTTATTTCAAACGTTATTTTAATTAGTTATGTTTGTTCTCATGACAAGTAGTGTTAGAGTAAACTGGGTGAATGAAACTGCTATGCCAATGTCAACTTATTATCTGCCCTTCATCATCTAATCAATTTCTTATCGAGGTACATCTAACAAGTTAACTGGTTTTTAACAAACAAAGAAGGCTAATTTAACATCAGATTAAATCATTTCAATCAAATTATGTCAGAAATGCGCAGAGTATTTTTTCTCTATAACAATTTTTAAAACACTAAAAGACATTTGCGTTACATATGTCATTTTTCACAATTCATTAGTATTTAGTTGTATTACATTTTAGAGGAGGTACGAAACATATATTATATGTATAAATAAAACATTTCTGTAACTGACTGACTGACATATAACGCCCAACCAAACCGCTGGACCTAAAGGGCTGAAATTTTGCATGAAGACTCTTCTTAAGTGTAGAGGTGCACTAAGAAAGATTTTTGAAAAATTCTTCTTAGATTTTTTAAAATTAAATTTTTAAGCTCTTTTTGTAACATTCTTTAAAGTTTGCATTTAAAATAATAATAAGAGGGTTATAAAATTTATATCACAAGGAAGACCATAAAAATTCCTTTAAAATGAAATCTTTTTCAAATCTTTACCTCCATTTTCTGAGTTTTAGTGAATTTTTAAAGATTAATTTTTAGAATTTAATTTATTAAATGCTGATCACGTGGTTTCTTTTCTTTTTGTGATACTTTAAACTAATTTTGCATCACATACGTAACAACGAAATAGGCAAAAAAAAAATTTTTCTTTCTAATGCGGCAGACGATTGGACATTATCCAAAAAGATATTAAAATACAGTAAAAGAAATGTTCCTCAAACCATAGAATATTAACTGTACTATATTCTTTAGTATGTTCTATTAGATTTAATTTGAATATTTTCTTCTACATTATTTTGTCTATAAAAATATCCGTTACGATTTTTTCATAAATGTATATACATATTTTTGGCATTAATTGCATACATTGACTGTTGTATTTATTATAAATATATATATATATATATATATATATATATATATATATATATATATATTTGGCATTAATTGCATACATTGACCGTTGCATTTAATTTGAATGCACTTCGTAGCGAAGCACAAATATTCAGCTAGTCTTGAATAAACCCAGAGCATTTATAAAATACTCTGAGCATATTCTAAGTAAAAAAAAAAGTTGTTCTCCCTCTGAGAAGTGGACTTGAAATCACAGTTCTGTGTATAACCAAAACCACAAGATATGTATGCATCTAGATTCTCGTCTTAGTTTTAGCCACTGAGTGACGGCAGCACCATCTTTGTCGAATGCATAAATTATCATATTATTTAGCCTACTTAGTTTAAATATAAAGCGTCTTCAAATATCAGATTATGAAATCGTGCTTAAAACCGTATATAATTGTTATTTGCTGTTCTATCAGGTGAACTTGAACTTATATAAATGGAGCCTTAATTCAAGACTCGAATGAGCCAAGTGGGGCCCAACACGGCACCGAAATAGCCCTTACGTGTGGAATGCGTGTATTTCAATTGACCAATTGAACTGAACGATAAATACGGGAAAACGATAGATGCGGAAACATAACAAAGAAATATGATCGTCGGGACTGGGTGAAATAAACGACACATACGGGAAAACGAGGATTCAGAGAACTATCGATCGAGATTCCACTGTGTGTATGTGTATATATATATATATATATATATATATATATATATATATATATATATATATATATATATACAGTGGCTCCCAAAAGTGTTCGTACACATACGATTTTCAATGAAATAGGGGTCTATCCATTAATTGAAATGAATATTTCATAATGGGCATTTAATAATAAGATCTATAATCTATTCTTAGCAAAACTACAAGAAATAATTTTAAAGCATAGTAAACCTTTATTTTTAAGAAACCAGTAATCGAAAAGTAACAAAAACTTGAACTCACAAAAGTCATCGTAGACTGAAATATTTTCGGATAAATTCATAATTAAAATTGTCGTCTGGCATTTTATTTTTATTTTTGAATTGTGGTGGCATTTAAAATATCGTTTGGCTTTAATTTTTGCTTGCCTACTCCGTAATATTCTATTAATTATTAAAAATTGCTCGTAGTCGGAAAGAAACAGCAAACAGCATTCGAAAATTGATTATTTTTCATCATTGTAGTGGTAAATCAGTTCGGAATATTGCTAAATTAGTTAATTTATCCCATTCTACTGTTCAGTATGTGATAAAACGCTTTAAAGAAGAAAATCGGATCGAAAACAAGGTAAGAAAAGGTCGTCCGGCAAAGTTAACGAAACGTGATCAGAGATTTATTATTAGAAAATTTGTGAAAAATCCACGTTTGAGTGCTGCAAAAATTTCTGCAGAATTTAATGAAACATTTTCTACTTCAATTTCACCTGAAACTGGTCGACGAGTTCTCAGAGCAGCTGGATTATATGGGCGTTCTGCCCGTAGAAAATTTTTTGTGAGGGAGAAAAACAGAAAGTTTAGGCTTTCCTTCGCACTATCAATGATAAAAAAGCTCCAAGCATATTGGAATACTGTCTTATTTGTCGATGAAAGCAAGTTTAACATTTTTGGTTCCGATGGGCGTTTAATTGTATAGAGAAGAAAAAATGAGGAACTTAATCCCAAGAACTTAGAAGGATCAGTTAAGCATGGCGGTGGAGGTGTCCTTCTGTGGGGGTGCATGTCAGCATCAGGACTAGGTAATTTGGTATTTATTGAAGGCATAATGAATCATGCTGTTTACATAAATATTTTAAGATACAATTTAAAATTATGAGCCCAAAATTTGGGTATTGGAAACAACATTGTTTTTTCATCAAGATAACTATCCTAAGCACACGGCTCTCAACGTTCGCCTCTGGTGTCTCTATAATTGTCCACAAGTTTTGAAAGCATAACCTGAATCGCCAGATTTAAACCCAATAGAACATATTTGGTGAGAACTGGAGGTTCGAGTACGAAAAGACGACATTCACACGAAAAGCGAAATAAAAACAATTATGATGGAAGAATGGAGGAACATTGATGTAAAAATTACAAAAGAACTGGGGCAATCTATTCCCAGACATTTAAAAGCTGTTGTGGATGCTAAAGGATATCTTACTAAATATTAATTTAACGAAAAATTAGAATATTTACTAATATGTAGAGATTTTTTACAAGTGTACGATGACTTTTGTGAGATAAAGTTTTTGTTACTTTTTGATTATTGGTTTCTTAAATATAAAGTTTTACTATGTTTTTAAAATATTTCATGCAGTTTTGTTGAGAATAAATTATAGATCTTATTATTAAATACCCATTCTGAAATATTCATTTTAATTAATGGATAGACCCCTATGTCATTGAAAATCGTAAGTGTACGAACACTTTTGGGAGTCATTGTGTATATATATATATATATATATATATATATATATATATATATATATATATGACCCTATACATGTATATATATATGGTCAACTTTATTCCTAGCCAAAACTAGATAGCGCCTATAACTATATTTAGCTTTTTAGACACACGGTTTCTTTTATTTTCGCTACATTAATAATTTTTTTTATAAAATATTAAGCCAATACGTGTAGCACAGTTACATTTGTGAGTTACAAAGCTGTAATTCCCTTTATTTACAGAAAGGTTACTTTTTTAAAATTTCTACACTTTTTATACATTTTTAAATGCTAAATAAATGAATTAGAAAAAAAAATGAGAAAAAAAAATTGACTGAAAGAAACAAAATGAGGCATTCTCCTACTTTACTTGCAAAAGCTTTAAATTTCATAAAAGAGATAATTCAGCTCGTTAAGTCTGATGGCTTAAATGACTTCCTGAAAATAAAAATGACAAATTTGAAAGTCCCTCCAAGAGAGAGCTCGTTATTGTTGACAAAAACAAGGCTAAATTTAAAGCTTCCTGAAAGGAAGGGGGCTAAATTTTCTGTTAAAGGATAGAATGGTGTAAAATAACCAAGTTTTAAAGAAGGTTTTTAGAAATACCCTGATTTTTCCCGACTCTGTCTATATACGTATGAGATGGTTCGTTTTAAATTCATTATACATTCCTTCAGAAGTGCACCCACGAAAGACAAACAGAAAAAAAATGGATTTATAAATGTTGTATACAATGTCCCCTCGCCGTTTTATTCAATAAAAAAGCAATGGGGACAACAGGGAGGCTATCAAATCTTTTAAAATATTCGTCACAAATGGGGCTCAAGTATTACATTTGGATGGATAAAAGATGAAATATTTGCAGAAAACATATTTTCAGAAAACTCATACTCAGATCTCTTTTCCTCTCACATTTGTGTTTATCTGTGTCTCTTTATATGCATATGTAACACGACCAAAATAACTAAATTTTCTTGTAAAGTTATCTCAAGCTTGTTATTTATTTTGTTTATATACATCACATTTCGTTTAGTCCCTAAGTGTAAACGTTGCGGTTTATGTTTATTGCGAATTTTTCGTGAATGCATGCTTAAATATCATGGTTTCTAGATCGAGTAACATAAAATATTAGAAATTAAGATCTGAATTTAAAATATAAAATCTCTTTTTCCCACTAGCTTTCTTTTCTCCGCATTCACTGCTCTATATACCTTAATGTCATTATATTGAGATAATTACAGCCATTTATTATTATGTATACTTTTAAAAGGAGTTGCATGTGTTTGGACGATATAGTGTAATATTGAGGGAAAATACAGAACATCTTCCTCCATATGGTATCAAACGAACGTACGTCTAATATAGAAACATATATCAATGTAACATTCACATATTTCACCGTTATGTTAATTCATCGTATATATAAGAAGTTATATATATATATATATATATATATATATATATATATATATATATGTGTGTGTGTGTGTGTGTGTGTGTGTGTGTGTGTGTGTGTGTAATATCTTAAATATTATGCTTTCCATTCAAGCATTTAAACTGCCTTTCCTAAATCCAATCCCCAGTAATTTTAAATTATCGTTTTAAAACCCTTAGCCACAGAACTTCCCATGAATCGCATGCCTTTGCATTTCTACATGTGTATATGTCCCAATTCAGGAGTGGGTTAGCTTCGCGAGCCCCAAAATCTGCTGACCCTACAAATAATACTCACATGTCTATCTCGCTCTCTCGCGTTTAATGTGGAAAGGTGATATTATTCCGAGCCGCTTTTCTGAAATGAGCGGATGCACTTTTGTCGCTCTAATAAACGATTCAGCCCAACTGCTTCCAAATTAAATTTTATTTCTTTCAGTCTGAGTCTAGCTCCAGTCATGTAAATATGAGCTAGTTTTCCCTTTATATATATATATATATATATATATATATATATATATATATATCTTCTGTCCAGATAGATATTGTTGTTGTGGTTTATCCTTTTTAAGACTATAAAACTTTCCGTTCATTATAGTTCTTCCTTTTAAAGGGACATTACAAAGATCACCGACATGCATTCAGACATTAGAAATGACTATTCGTTTGAAAACAAAATAAGAGAAATAATGAGTTCCATTTTACACATAATTATATAAATTGTGAAATGTAAGAAATTCAAAGATTTCAAATTAAACCTTCGTCATCTTTCTTACGATTTCTCCAAGAGTCTTCTGCAGATTTGATTTTTTAATCTGTCTTTCTCTTTCCAAAATTAAAATAATATATTAACTTATATTCAATACATAATTAAGAGAAAGCTCAATTAATGAACTAATATAATGTGCGCTTAAAAATTGTGTCTTTCTATCTCAGCCTATGTAAAGTTTTATATATTAATATATATTATATAAAACAGTCCCGTAACTGACAGACTGACTGACTGACATACAACGCACAGACCAAACCGCTGGACCTAAAGGGCTGAAATTTTGCATGGCGATTCTTCTTATAGTGTAGGGGTGCACCAAGAAAGAGTTTTGAAAAATTCTTCTTAGATTTTTTTAAATTAAATTTTTAAGCTGTTTTTGCAACTTTTTTAAAGTTTGCATTTAAAATAATAATTTGAGGGTTATAAAATTTATATCACAAGAAAGATCATAACAATTCCTTTAAAATGAAATCTTTTTCGAATCTTTACCTTCATTTTCAGATTTTTGGTGAATTTTTAGATTCATTTTTAGAATTTAATTTATTAAATTTTGGTCACGTGATTTCTTTTTCTGGTACTTTAAATTAATTTATCTTCACGGATATGATAACGAAATAGACAAAAAAAATATTTTTTTCTTGCTAATGTGGCAGACGATTGGACATTATCCAAAAAAATATTAAAATACAGTAAAATATATGTTCAAAGTGTTCTATATTAACTGTAATATATTCTTTAGTATGTTCTATTAGATTTAATTTTAATATTATCTTTTACATTATTGTGTCTATAAAAATGTCCGTTACGATTTTTTTATAAATAATGCATTCATTGACCGTTGTATTTAATTTGAATGTACTTCGTAGCGAAGCACGGGTATTCAGCTAGTTTATAATATATTAAAACTCTTTTTTCATAAATATAATCATATCATTAACCTCCGATATCCACAGTCACTTATTTATTTTATCGTATAGATGTTTTATAGAAAAGTTGTTTCCAATTAAGTTGTGCTGCTTAAAATAAACAGTGTCGAATCTATGTCTTTAGAGTACTTAAAACTAATCGACTAATTTTTTCTAGAAAGCTTTTATTTTTTGTAAAAAAAAAAAGTTTGTTAAGTGTACTATGTTGTCAGAGATATTATGATTTTAAAATTTACTGAGAGTGCAATGAAAGGAGCAACTCTTTTTAAACCATGTTCTTGAACAACCTCCTCCGCCCTGCTGTATTAATACACATTAAACATTAAACGTAATACAGTTTGCATTAGTGATATCATCCCCACTGTTAAACGTATGTAGTTTTTTTCCCAGCTAAAGCTTGCTATGTAAATGTCAGCCTAGTCTTGATATTTCACTGTCATTATCCTAGTTTGGAGTGTTTTTGAACATATCATAACTGACACTAATCAGCATAACTGGAGAATGTTTCTACATCTTACCCTAAAAGAAGCATGCAACGCGATACCGCTTTGATATTCTTACCAATTCTGAGTGCGTATTTCTCATGTGTGGAAACGGCGCGTGCTTTGCATAATATATGCATTAGCTGCAGCCGCACCCTTGGGACGTATTCAGTACCCCATAGCTGCGGCGTTTATTTTCAGGATAATTAGGAGGAACTGCACAGAAATACACTGTGCATTAAAATTTCAAGTGGAGATCTACATGACTAGATGGAAAAGTCCATGGCATACGTTTGATGAAAAATAAATAATGATAGGCCATCGCCTCCTAGTTTATGCATTCACATCTACAAATGTTTTGACAGAAATTTCGTACATCACTTAATACACAGAAAGTATGATATTTGTTAGGAGGATGATTAATTAATATATGACAGTTAAACGGGTAAATGTCAATGAATAATCATTAGATTTGCAGCTAAACAAATGGTAAATTCTCTAATTAATCATGCGCACATCAGAAATTCAGAAACGAAATCTCTTTGGCTGAAAGTAATTAATTATCCGTTTCTTAGCTTCATATCCAGTGAAAAAAAAAAAGAAAAAGTCCCGTTGAAAACGTTTCATTTCAGAAAAAGAGATTTGGACTGCCGTAGATTCCTACACAGAATTAATCATATGGGGAATTAATTTGTAAACTAAATTCAACAATTACTATGAAATCGAACGTAATGTCTTTAGGGAATACGGTAAAGTATCAATTTCGCATCCCACGTTCCTAATACACTTGTAAATGCATATCAATTTATGAGTATTTTATCTCCCAGCCGTATTTAATAAATGCTAATCTAAACATAAAACAATATTTATAAGCAAAGTTTTAGTAATTCACATCCATTTTCTGTAAATATTAAAAGCCATACTAATGAGCAAACAAGAAGAGAACTTGCACATTGTTTTGCTTATAAGCATGTGCACTTCTGTTCCCATTTCCTGCAATGAGAAAAAAACGTGAATTAAATTTTATTTCCTGTTGTAAGAGGGGATACTGTTAAAAAATGGAAAAAAAAACAGTTTGTTAATAATCTATTCTCTGTTTTTCATTTCGCTCGTATGTACGTGCACTCCTATTCACATTTTGCGCGGGAGAAGACACCATTTTAATAATTACTGTCCTATTTTAAGTGAAGAAATGATTTTAAAAAGGAGAAGAAAAAAAACCCCTTAATCTCTGATTTTAGACGAGAATTTTCTGGGATGTAGTCACATATATCATTAAACGAGCAGGCATCCAAAACCCAAACAAACGCGGGGAACTTTTAATTGTGTCAAGGTTCCGAGAAATAGCGATAAAAAAATATAACTTCCAAATGATGGCAAATTATTGTTCATAGACAACTCCCTCGAATTTGGTGTTTGGATATTACGTCTAGGCAATTCGAGTTGTCTAAAATGATTAAAATATTTCAATTAGAATGCGTTCCCTTCCTCACACGCAAGTGCAGATATATAAAATGAAGGTGAATTTATGCATATGCATGTAAAGATTGAGTGCAAAGGCAACAATATATTTGGAAAATACATCCCTTTTATTATGTATGCCAGAACACGTACGCAAATGGCCGCCTATGGGAGCCCGTATTCGAATAGAAGCTGAGAATGATTGTGAGTATAGTCGCATGAGTCGACACGGGTTAATTATGTACTAACTACGATTCGCGAGCTTCATTTTAAAAGCACCGAATTTGTTGGGAGCGAGCCATGACAACGTAGCATTCGTAACAAATGCTTGCGGAAATCATGATTCTACTCTAACACGTGAGACTAAAGGTTATTCACGCTAATGCTGACCAATGCCTAGGGTTGCATGCCAGCAGTAACCCCCTAGAAATGAGGCTAGTGCAGACGCGCAGCCAGCCAGACTACAAGGCTGACGGGGTAATTTTCGATTTACATATTTTGCAGCCCCTCAGCACTGCCCCGCGTTGCAGCGGTCTGCGAGGAATGACAACACGCCGCTGACATTGATCAATCGAGTAATGAAGTTCTACGTAAAGCCGCGTCGGGGCCCGTCTCCAAATTGAGCAGCTCTTCGGCTAGGTGCAGTGATAAATGATACGAGAAGGGAGAGCGTACCGTTTTTGAAGCCTTCAAACTAATGGACTGATAATGGGAATATAAATGAAGCGCGCCGAGTAATTGTCGAACGTTAGAACGTAAGAGAGCTGCACTCTTTTTTCTTTATTTATTTCACCTTTCGCTGTCAACATTTTCAGCTTGATACATCCGTATGGACTTCCGTTTCAAAGAACACCGGCCAATGCTTACACATCCCGCATCGCATTCTTTACATATTAGGAATTATTAAGAAAAACAGAAAACGACTACAAAATGACAATAATGTCAAATTAAAATCGAATATACCTTCAGCATTATTTAAAAGCTCTGTCGTTTTTCCTAGAATTTCCAACATTAATCCTTCATAAGGAATGAATGTAAACAATAAAATCAATCATTAAGAAATGAAAGCTTTGAAGGAAATGTAGATAAAGAAATAATATTCAGAAATTATGTGTTCGGCAAAAATAAAAACGGAAAAATAATATTCGATTGTGCATTTATTATTTATCATCACAAATAAGGTACATAAACTGAATCAAAAATATGATGATATATAGGATTTAATACCTATAAATTTGAACCCAACGTCCATGCATATTGCAGTGTCATCATAAGTCTTTGTAATACATATTGTTCTAGAGCACTACTCGAAAATATGACCAGAGATTCTCGGGAATTGATTGTGAAACACGATGGACATGAAAAATTGACGTTCAAAATAGTGTTTTTCACTAGCTGTAAATACTTCAATAGGTCTACTATTTAAGTATTTTACTTTTCAAGACTACAAATATATAACAAGATCTGAAACTATATTTAATTTGGTCTTTGGGGAGAGTTAACTGTAAAATCAAATATATGTGTTTTATAGGAGGCATATGATGAATAGAAAAGTTAAAAATTTGTTTTTAAAAGTGTTATGTTTTCAGGAATGAAAATTTTATTTTTTATTTATTGGAAATAAATTATAAGTCACTTTACTAACTTTTAAATAGCGCATACTATCTTTAAAAAAAAAGGATGAAAAGTAATTTACTCAAAATTAGTTGTTTATTTGTGGACTCTTTTAGGAGAATTTCTGATTACCAGAAAAATGTGATAATAGCTATAAAAACTCCGTTTTTGAGGCAATAAACGAATTAATTGTTTGTGAATACCGAAGAAATGAATTAATTGCATTTTTTGGAATCAGTAAGAATGGCCTTTTAAAAACGACCTTTCGGTGACTTTGCTTTTTCCGGCAATCATTTAAACAGCTGTTTTGAACTTTCTTTATTTTTTCATCTCACTCCTTCGAAGTTCCACTTAAAAGATCATTATATAAGTAGCGCTGGATTCTCGACTTGTACACTTCTGGGGGAAATGCTTGGCAAGAAAGAAAAAAAAGAAAAAAAAAAGCAAAGGAAAGAAAATCGCTCTACTAGACGCCATAACGAGATTGGAGCCCTACGATTGGCTAATCCAACTTTAATATGCAATTCAAATGTAGACTCAAAGCAAGGGGGATCGAAATAGAAAAAGAGCAAAGGAATTAGACTCGAACTTGTCGTTGTAAAATTCTAGACATTGCTACAGACACGAAGATCAGTATTAAGAAAGAACGCATTGTACCTATACCTAGGTTTTGCGTGTCTGTATTACACGAGATACGTCTAGCAGTTGCACGTGTTTCCATTGTAAGGAATAGTATGCAATTATAGCAGGTACGAGAACTGAAAAGGATTCCTGAGACTTTTGTTATGCTTTCAAACGTCTGACAGGTTGACAGAGCAACCTCTGACATCCCATGGAGAAGGTTACTCTCGTCCACACCAGACGTAATAATTTATTATTGCGCCGGGACCGGTTTTCAAAGAGAAGGGGGACTCATTTTTAATATTTTTATTTCATCTTATTTTATTCGTAAATGGAAGCTGTCTTTCTTCGCCTCTTTTCTCATCGGAGCGCTATATTTTGATTTTGATTCTACAACGATTCTCATATTTTTTACCCCGGTGTCACTGTGACAAGACCGTGACAACCGTGGCGATAAAAATCTTATTAAGATAGAATCTCTGGATTAATAGAACTTGATTGATGAAAAAACAACGGAAAATCCACTGCGGTTGACGATGTTGTGGGAGATTTTACATGAATATATAAAAGGAAATTCGTACTTATCTGTGTATGTATGAGAACAATATCGTATCTGTAAAGATATACAGGTAACCCTACTATAACACGGTAGATAGGTTCCTAGAAAATGCCGTGTTGTGTTAAACCGTGTTATATGAGACCCAGAGACAGTTCAAAAAAGGGGGTTACGTTCTGAAAACTTATTAAAAACAAACATTTTTTTAAAAATTCAACTTAATTTTTATTAAAAATATAAATGTATGTATAACACAAAACGAAAAGAAACAAAAAAATATTATTTTCATTTAATGCGATGTATTAATTTTTAAAATTTCGTCTTCATCACTGCTCAGTACAATCAAACGAGAACGTTTTTTCGGTTGAACAATATCGCCTTTACTTTCAGAACCTCTTTCTTTATTTAGATTTTTTTGCACCTTCTATCCTCTTTGAAAAATCTGTAATTTTGGTTTATTTGCTGGTTCTTACAAGGTCATTGTAGATTCATGGTATGGAGATAGACAATTTTGCTGCTCCCTTTTGAATTTTTAGATTTTTTTCAACGGAAGGGTTTGCATTCAAGACTTTCAACTAAGCTTAGGCCTTCTTGTAATTTTATAGAGTTATAAATGAATAAATTATAATTTGTTTATACATTTTCATGTAAAGCCACTATAGATGAATTTTCCTCCGCGTCATTATTTAAAGGTAATTTCATTTTTAAATGTGTTAAACAAAAATCATGTTATCTAGTGCTATAAAAGTACAGTGTTGTACAAAGGTTTTCCCGATTTTTTTTTTATCGTGTTAGAACGAAACCGTGTTACGGGTTGCAATGTTATACGAGGGATCTCGCAATTCATCCTATCGTGTTAGAGCGAAACCGTGTTGTAAGATGCCGTGCTGTAGGAGGGCTATCTGTATAAAAAATATACTTTTTTTTTATATAAGCCTAGATATAAACAATTTAAATCTTATCGTGAGTGAAATCCTTGTCAATTATTCTTCGTCTCACTAAAATTTATAAGACTTTACAAAATACAAACAAACGTTTCCAGGTATTTAAAAATATTTTTCTGTACTTAAGATATTGCAGAGTTATTAATGTTAACTACATGTACGCATTTCCTAAGTGGAAATGAGTATTAATTACTAAGTTCTCACTGAGTGCTTCAATTCGTTTGGCATGCTTATAATTGGTTATAATCGTCATCTTCATTTAGCGCCTTTTTTATTCAATGATTTTACTTTGATGCTATTCGTGTATCTTTAAAACAGGATAATAGTCTAATTATATGGTATATCTTGCCTAGGCATGAAACGATGCTTCTGATATATAAGTACTAAGATGCATTTAAAAGGTCAATTTTCTCTTATGCCATGAGAATATATAGGATGTATATTTCAAATAATCATTCAGGCATAATATTGTGAAAGGATTGTTGAAATAAAAACGATGTTTACGTGGAGGGAACAATCATCGTTTAATCGAACTTTGTAAGAAATGTTATTTGAAAAACTTCCCCTTTTTTACAACGTGGAAATTAGGATTTCTTCACTAGTTAGAAAAATACAGATAATTGTTTTAATATTCGTATAATTTTCTTCGATACCTTAATCCGAGTAATTCCTGATTATTTAAAATTTAAAAGAAAATGATTTTAGTTGCGATTACTGTTATTTCAGAATCTTTCCGATTTAGATATTAATTTGAGAGGAAACGTGTACTTGGATATAAAGAGTAAAATGAAGGGAATTAGGAGGTTAAAAACGTAAATTTTATTTTTTACGTTTGATATCATAATCTAAGAGCTATTTTGCTGATTATTATTTTTTTCTTAATACCATAAATTTTCAAATGTACTTAAAAATCGCATTTATTTCACATTTTGCTTTCTGTCATAAAAAGTTACCAGGGCATGAAAAAACATAATTTATCTTGCATTTTCTGATAGAGGAAAAAAATATACTCCTTAAAGGTCGCTCTAAATGGTCAACGTCGATTGTGAATGAGAAAAAGGAAGACATAGTCTCCTGTTTGTGAGGCAAAAAATTTAGTTACCGTATCCACTGTAATTATGCTCAAATGAATCTTAAAAATTTGTTTATTATCTAAACGAAGTCCTAAATGTAATCCATCACGATAAGTATAAACTTTTGCTAAAATTTTTTCAAAGGAAGGGATTAAAAATATCTCAGAACTAAACGAAGATCGCCTTGGTTTTGGAACCTTAATTTCGGCTCTAAAAATGTTATTTATTTTAACAGTGTTCTTCGTGTTTAACTCTGTAAACAAACAGAATGACGTATAACTTTAGTCGTCGAGTTTCAAATGCACCATGCAGCACTCTCTTAACTGTTTTTCAGAGCCAATTAGTAGGGCTATTTCTCTGCCTGAGTGATCTCTTTTGAAGACAATACTTCCGTGAATTGAAGAAGATAGATGAGAAACAAGAATTTCTAACGCTATACATACAGTTGTTTTAATTTGTAGCAAAATCCCAACATTCACTCTTAAGAAGAATAGTTATCCGAGTAGCAAAGGCTTATGAGTGTAAGAAAATATTCTTAAATTATATCAAGTTGAAATGAATAAAACGAGAATATATTTTTCAACGATAAGTGTCATATGAATCAAACTAAGTTGTTTGAGAACGGCTGAACAAAATGCGAACATCGCTAAAAGCTTTGATTCGAGGTTTTTAATAAAATTTTGTAACAAAATGAATGCACTTTATTTTTACTTAATCTTTGGTTTTACTGGCCTAATACTTAATATTAATTTTTTCCTTAATTTTTAATATAATAGTTAATTTCCACATCAGATTTGATGTCTAACCTTAACCTGAGTTGACGGGAGTAAGTGAATGCCATTTTGGCTATTAGGGTGAAATATTATGTAAGCGCAAAAGCAAAATATTTTTATTGATCAGCGGGGGAGGGGGATAGTACATATGTAGAACAAGCACGATAAGGTCATTCTTGCGGCTAAATTAAGAGTTTCAACAGTGTTTTGAAAAATAATTTATACAAAAATTACAATTAACAATTGCAACGGTCTAAAAAGAGAAACCATTAAATTCTGAAATAGAAGAATCGGAGAAGATTAAAAAAGCTTTGGACTGTGCAATTATTTTGGAACTTTGACATATTAAGCACACATATAACCGAGCAATTAGCATATAAAAAAATTGAGGATGTTGCTTGATCATTTCTAACGATAATACGAGTTCTAATGTTTCACTGGTCTTTCTAACAAGAAATGTAAATGAGACACACTTTAACTTGTAACGTATCCACCAAAGACACGTTCATTAGTTATAATTTGTGATGATAAAGAAAAAAAACTAAAAAAATCTCATAACACCTAATGCAAAGAAATATGAAATTTTATCATATTTTCTGGTAATTCAAAACAATTTTTTTAACTCTGTATAGAAAACTCAGACACCCACATATTTTTCATAATTACATTTATATCTTTATGACAATGGGGTCAAGCAAAATTAGTTATAATGGTTATTTAATGTATTATATTATGCCAGTATTACGGTCTCAATTAAATTCCACAATTCTAGAGCAGATTTCTTCTGTACGTCTGCGGGAAATAAACGACAAAATCTTTACTTTCTAACATCGTACGTGATCTATAAAGTTCTCAAAGACTTAACGCATTAAAACCTCACTGAACTCCAATTACAAAGCTTATCCGGTTTATGTGCTCAGAATTTTCTGTCCAAATCATCACTCTACCTCGAAAGTATTTTTTCTGCTAAACAGTTCTTCCCAATATTGACACTTCTCGTCTGTTTTCAAAAACTCATTCATTTTCTTCTGCGACTGAAAGCAATGAAGTTGGAACTGCAAAAAAGATATTTATTACCGGAAAATAGTCAACAGAGTTTTAACTGATCCGTTTTTAAGATAAATTTGCGAGGGAAGTCAAAGATTCTGCTTTTCCGTTGGCCTCCCACTGGCTCCATGTCATTCAGGTATCAAAATAAATTGCCGTTGTATTGAACATAGCTGCGAAATTATAAATAGTACATAAAATTAGCCGCAGACCAAAGTGGTCAAACCTTCAAGTTTAATATCGAGACAGTTCGCTCAGCAGATGAGTGAACTGGATAAAAAAATATTCATTTTCCTGTGTAACGTCGATCTTAACAATAAAGCACCTACTTCGAAGCCTCACTTGCATTTTATCTTTCATCTTAAAACAACTAAGCTGACTCGGAAATCACTTACAGATTTCCTGCCTTCCGAACTATTATGATAACCTTCTATGCCATAATCTCAGAGACACAACTTAAGAAAAAGCCACAATATTTCTGATGGGATATTGGAGTGGGGAAAAGAAAATTATGTAAATATTAAACACACTGGAGGAAGTGGCCCTGTTATAAATCACGAGTTAGGAGGCGAGCTTTGTTCAAAGCAAGTATAAAGCTGGAATTTTCTGTTAATGATGAGTACGAAGATTCAAATTATTTCACATATAAGAAGCATATATCTGAATGAAACAACACTTAAAAAATTAAGGAGACAAAATTAATTAAATTCCCAACAACAAATAATGCAAAGTTATACTGCTTTCTAGCATGCTTGATACTTTTAAATAATTGAGATCCGCACTGAAAAAGTCCCATATATTTAATAGCTGATATGTCACTGTTTGAGCATTTAAAGATATTATGTATAGGGACACGCTCGAGTTCGGGATAACGTTCTCAACATAAACTTGAACCACTCTGCTTAACCTTGACTTTTTATTCATTTTAATATTACTTATTTTAATAATATAATATGGACAATGAGTCTAGTCATTGTCCATGGCAGATAATTTCGAAATCAAAATAATTTCAAATATACAAGTAAGACAGAATCTGACAAATGTTCTGCATCAGGGAAGAGGATTAAAATTATAATTAAAATAACTATTGATCGAATGGCTTTGAAATGTAAAACAGATAGTATATTAAAATCTTCATCTCAATATTATAAAAATATAGTACCTTTGCAGAAAGGGATGTCCTGCATTTAAGCAAATGCAAAAACGAGCTTCATATGCCATCACAATAAATACTAAACTAGGCATCAAACAGTGATTTCAATGTAGCAATGGAATTGTTTTTCACAACTATTCAAAAGGGTATTCAAACAATGCAAAAGAGGAAACTCGATCCACCTGCCAAAGGGTTAAAAATATAGTTTTAAGAGAACTTTCAAAGACAAGGTAGTCATTTTTATCCTTATTTTAGAACTAATGATTCAAAAATCGATATATTACTATACATTATTTTTAAATAAACGAAATTTTCCTTGCATTCTTTTTCCTCATATTTAAACGAGACATTTTGCCGTTGATTTCCATTACATACATTCGAGAAATTAATAAATTTTCTTCAGTATTCGAATAAAGGATAAAGAATAAGCCTACTAAAATATAATGTAAATGAGAAAGTACTGATAAATTATTTAAAGTACCTTGCAATTCTGTTGGATATTTTCCTACAATAAATGCAGGAGCATACTTTTAATGTAAAAGGCTTTTATTTTTTCCCACGTCATTTTTTTTTCTGCTCTGAGGTTTTAGCAACTGAAGACGTCTAACGGAATGTGACAAATATGAACAGTTATCATTATTATGAGTATTTTATAACGCATGAATAAATGACTTTAGCGATGCATTCTTCGCTGTTAAGCTATATTAACTTTGCAATGCATTCTTCGCTCCTTAAGTGGTTTATAGTTTTAGTTTCGCTATTGTTACAGAAAATTAAACTATTTTTAGAGAGGAAGCAGTAGGTCTTTATTTGTTCTTTTCATGCCATTAAATTTAATTAAATACACACAAATATTTTACATCTTTAAATGACCAATTTGGATAAATAATAGCCTTTGCTTTAAAAGCCAAAGCCATATGAAGCTAATTTTTAGAAGTGTCGAATGTTTGGAATAAATTATTTTAATATTTAACAATATTTGCTTTAGAATATTGAGGAAATTTAAGAAGTATAATTTTAACTACAAAAGTTTTCTTGGCAATGATAATCGGTACATAGTATATTCAACGTAGTTTTAACGTAACAGAATTTAATTATTATTATTTTTTTCTAGCAGTTGAAGCTATCCAATAGAGCGAAACAGGTTGCGCCATAGCAACTGTTTGTTGTTCGAAACAAACTCCCTTTTACAAACAGCGGCCGTGGCTGATGTTTCCGACTTTCATTTTTCTAGTGCTGACTGAGAGCGATGAAGTCGAAACTGCAAGAGGACATTTATTACCCGAAAATGGCCGACAACGCTCTTTGCAGTTTTTGAGACGGACCTCCGGGAAAAAAGGGGGAGTCCACCCCCTCCCACACCTATAGCGCGAGAAAGTGGGGGAGAGTGAACCTTGGAAAAGCCTACTCTCAAGTTTCTGTTCTATCGAATCCAACATACCAATTCGTCTTCAGCTTATAATGGGGAGCAAAGAAATTTTTGACTTGTAATAGTCCCCGGGGACATGCATTAGATCTAGAAGCTTTCTCTCGACCAGTCATAATGTAATTTGGCTTCCCGATTTTTGGATTTTTTTTTCTTCTATATCTCTTTCTTTCAGTATACATACATACTTGCATTCTTATATCTACACAACTTTTTGGTTTGGGATCTCTTTAATAATTTTTCTTTCATACATAAAGAACAAATATTTTACGGATTTATAGCGAAATTATTGTAACTTTTTCTCCCTGTTTTAATCTTGACTGTATGTATTACTTTACCACTTACAGCAAATATGCATTCACTTTTCTTCCAGCAGAAAAATTTCGCTGTATAATAAAAATCGCAATAATAATAAATTATATAACAAATAATGATAGATATTACACCATTTATATATATATATATATATATATATATATATATATATATATATATATATATATATATATATATATATATATATATATATATATATATATATATGCGCGTGTATGGCATTACATATATCAGTACCCTGTAATTCTGATTCATTTCTGATTAAAATAATTAAATGTCTGATTAAAATGATTAAAATAATTAATTAATATCTAAAAAATAATTTTGCATTCTACAATAATTAACCGAGAAAGGGGTGATGACATTAGGACGTGATTTTTTCCAATTAGAGGGATTTCTTCCGTGGAAGACTTTGTGTAGCTTTATAAGTAAATGATAAGGCTTAGAGGCTCGACTCGGTGTGTTTAAAGTAAAGTGTAAAAGAATAAATGTGATAATGTGTTGAAAAGTCGAAATCACTCTAGTGATCTCTGAAAAAGTTCAGTGATTTCTATCGAAGTTTAGAAAGCCGTGATTTTGCCTGCTCAAATGGAGGAGAGAGCGAGGTTTACTCCTGACAAGACTTACTGTTGTATTAGTTCATACATGTGTCCGAAGATTCCAAGTCGTAATTCAGTTTTGTACCTTATACGGTAAAGAAAATATGTGACAATGTCTGGAACAGTTATGACTATTTTTGGTGATGCGTAAATAAAGGCAATATTTCACCTAGTTCTTTCATTTGCTTTACAAAGTATCTCAGGTGTTGTATGAAAGTAATGTAAGTATGAAAATATGGGGTAGTACCTTTCTCGCTATATCTTTTTGAGGGGCAATGTGTTATATCTGCGTCGCATCTTAACACAGAGCTCACCAATGTTCTCTCGAAACATTTAGAACTTTCGGGGATTATGAAATCCTGGATTCTGAGTGAATGCAACTCTCAAGCAATTGTCAGGTTACAGTAAAAAGATTTTTATTTTAAATATTTTAACGTAGGATCACATTCCTCCATAACGGTCCTCCGGAAAGGAAAATTTCAGACGCTAAAACCGTCCGTCCGTCCTAGCGAGTTATAATTTTGGCAGCGCGCCAAACCCAGTCTATCGCTTGGACAAGTTAAACAGAAAAGTACCAAGATTCGGCAAATTTTGACATACATATATGTATATGTATATATATATACATACATACATATATATAGATACATATATACATACAAAAGAGGTAAGCAACGATAAGTAATCCTACGTTAATAACCCGCTGTAGTTTCAGTAGAAGAGACTACCTGATTTTTATTTTTTATTTTTTTTTATACTGATGAATTTTCATGCCAGGGAAAATTAATGAAACTTTATTGTTAAAAAGAAACGATTAGACAAAATAAAAATCTTTTCTATATGTAACGACATGGATTTTACATCACTGCCAGAAGAAAAGTTACTTTGCATAGTATAAAATGTGTTAACAAAAGTTGAAAATTCCATTTATATATTCCGAAAAAATTTTCTAACACAGAACACTCTGATTTATACATCAGATAAGTATTTTACCGAAAAGATGCAGTAGTTGATTATGACATTGACTTAAACTACAACTTATAAACTTACTAAGCAGCTGAGTTAACATTAGAATACCACTCATCCAATTTAAAATAATGAGGCTTAATTTTTTTAAATCATGTAATAAAATTACTCCGAGTATGAATACTTTAAAGCGTAATTTAAATGTTTAAATGTAGAGTGTATGTCTTAATAGTCAGAGAGCATTAATAATAAAATTATTTTTTACTTTTAATTTAAATCCATTTATAACAAAATAGAGCTAAATGCTATTATAAATATTCGTTTCGAGATTGAAAATATTCATCACGTAGTCTTTCACATTAAGCATGGGAATTTCTGCTATAGCACCTCATAAAGAGTTACGATGGCTCATTGATTGTACGCTCCCATAATTAATTTGCGAACAGACGTGTGTATATGTAAATATCCTCATGGAAAAGAAATGCAGTATACAACCAAGCATGGTGAAAAACCATAGCATTCTTTTATTTTACCTGCGAGTTAGGACATTTCTTACATTTTTAACCAAACCCACGTAAAAATTTTGAACCCTTGCCTCAATACGTATTTGAAGATTGAACATAGTTAATACTTTCAAGAACATGTTTTAAGTATGTATATCAACCACAAAGTTCCATTTCGAAATGTTTTAAACTCTTAATTCGCTTCAAGGAATATTATTTCCTATGAATTATTCCATGTTCTTTTCCTTGGCATAGTAGCAAAATCTGACAGTACGGCGGGAGGAATTAAATGCGGAAGAAAAAGTGAACACATTTATCAAAGTCTCGTTTCATGAGAGGTTAGTATTAAGGTTTTGAATTATTACGCCTTTGTATTGATGGTTTCTGGTTTATATCTAATATAGAAGCTCACTTACATTATACTGGACTTATCGTTAGAGTGATTTGCAATGGATCGTTGTCACTCGATAAAAAGAAGAAATTAAAACAATCTTAAATATGCACTCAGTAAATTTTCCTCGGTATTAAATACAAATCCAGCTAAACTATGCATTAAAAGTTCCATGTAACAAATAATGGTCTACTTTCCAGTAGAATGAAATGTCAAGTCATGTGTTGCTTGACTGGGAAATATGAGGCTAATATAGGATACTAAACTAATAAAATGGTGACATTAATCCCTCTTTAACCTACTAAATCATAATTTAAGGGAGAATTTTTTTAAACCTATTTGAAGCGTAATTCGGTATCTCTTCAAACACAATCCAAGATGGTATAAAATAACAGTCTAATTAGCTAAAAACCAGAAAAGCCAAAATATTAGGAAATTAATAAATTTACATTTTTATATAAACATAGACATATTCCGAGTCTATCATCCGTTACATATTATGTGGCTAAATGTTTCAACAAAGTTATCGTAACATGGCCATAACCATCAAGATGCATCAGATAAATGCGTCACAGAAGCAAGACTTTCGTGTGAAGAGAGCATTAAGGTTTAGAATTATGGCTCTCTATGTGGAAGGTATTTCCGCTAATATTAGAACATGCATTTTTCCTTCTCATAAAACGTAATATGAGTGGAATCTCACATTATATGTGTTAAAGCACCAAATCATTGCGTTTCAGATTTATCAAAAGAACTACTCCGTTCGTCACAAAAAAGATTAATATCGCTTAAGATAGTGTGAGATATTATTTTTGAAAACAGGTACATTATCTCATGATCATCTGATCATTAAATAAATCCCTTGTATTGCTTTATATAATAGTATATTATTGAAACAAGTTTGGAAAGAAATTTTATTAATTAAAATTTTGAAAAGTTAGATTTTACAAAATACTTTTAGAATAGGGATTTTTGGGTCTGAAAAAAAAAATGTTTATAGTTATTAATTTTGCATACATATATACACTTCAGAAAAATCTATCACTATTTCTGTAAAAATAATTATATAGATTGCAACTTAAATTCTTGAAAATCGTTATAAATTATTTTTTAATGCTACAGTTTAGAATTTAGCCGTAACTAAAATGCTTGAACTAGAAGTTTAGCTTTAAAGGGGGTTCTTAGCCCAGACACACGAATTTCCGATAATTTACAATTTAAAAAATTGCTTTCTGCGCATGCTCAGTGACATTTTAAAGTCTGGCTTTAGATCAAATTAAATCTAATAGGACATACTAAAGAATATAGTACAGTTAATATAGTACAGTTCAGGAGCATGATATCTTTTACTGTATTTTAATATTTTTTTGGATAATGTCCAATCGTCTGCCGAATTAGCAAGAAAAAAAATGTTTATGTCTATTTAGTTGTTATGCACGTGACGATCAATGTAAGCTTCACTAAGCACGATGCCGCTTAAACACATTAATTTTTTTCTGCGATTTAATATGATTTTCAACATTTGGAAATGATTTGTTGAGTATAATTTGCGCATTAGTACATTTATTTACTATCTAGCCGCCATTTTTTGACGGGTACCAACTAGTTTAATATTATGTTGGATAAGTTTATTTATTTTTAAACACTATTTATGGGTACCATAAATTGTTTCGATACCTTTAAGGGAAATATCTTGAAATACTGACTGACGTAAACATATGCTTTACCTGCCTATCAGAGAATTGTTTCTAAGAAGGTCTTTCTATAAACGAGTCTAACAGTGTTGGAATATTTTATTACAATTTTTCCTTAAGTGTACAACTTTTATTTTCGGCCTCATTTTTAAGATTGAATTATTAATTGTTATCAAGTCATTAAATCTTCTCGATAAGTATTTATGGCTATTATAAGGTTTCTTTTGCGCGTCTGATAATGAAAAAGGAGAAAAAATCCTTGAGGCATGAGTCAAAACTCTAGTTGGATGAGTAGTGGGGAGGATTACTCTATTTAGTTCCGAGATCAAGGCGTTTCTAGCTTGACAAGTAATTAAAGTGACAAACTTCTCGACGAACCCAGGTAGAAAAAAATGAGAATTTGCTCGAATTCTGGGAATACAACTAAAAATAGTGAAAAGAATGGTTCAAATATAAATATAGCAGACTAATGATCAACACTGAAAGTAAAATTGCCTCACCTCATTCCGAGCATTTTAGAACTTAAATTCCTTCCAAAACGCACGTTGAAGCTTATAAAAAAGAAAGGAGAAATATCTACTTTTTGCCATTGTTACAGTTTAGATACACGGCGAAATGCCATCAAGAATGTAAGAGACGTGACCTTTTCAAGCCTTTAGAAGAACTGTAAATTAACATACATAATTTGCAAGGTTTAAGCTGGAACATTTATATCATTACTAGCTGAAAACCCGCACTTCGCTACGGAGTACATTCAAATTAAATACAACTGTCAATGTATGCAATTAATGCCAATATATATATATATATATATATATATATATATATATATATATATATATATATATTAATAATAAATACGACGATCAATGTATACAATTGATGTAAACAAAAAACAAAAAAAATATATTTATAAAAAAACCATAAGGGATATTTTTATAGACAAAATAATGTGGAAGAAAATATTCAAATTAAATCTAAAAGGACATACTAAAGAATATAGTACAGTTAATATAGTACAGTTTGAGGAACATAATATCTTTTACTGTATTTTAATATTTTTTTGGATAACGTCCAATCCCCTGCCGAATTAGCAAGAAAAGAAAATTGTCTATTTAGTTGTTATGCACGTGACGATAAATTTATTTAAAGTACCAGAAAAAGAAATCGCGTGATCAGCATTTAATAAATTAAATTCTAAAAATTAATCTTTAAAAAATTCACCAAACATCAGAAAATGGAGGTAAAGTTTCGAAAAAGATCTCATTTTAAAGGAATTTTTATGATCTTTCTCTTGATATAATTTGATACAAAATTTCAGCCCTTTAGGTCCAGCGGTTTTGTCTGGGCGTTGTATGTCAGTTAGTGAGTGAGTCAGTTACGGAACTGTTTTATATATATAGATTATTCCGTTATTACAATTGTGTAAGATTTTTCCTTTGGTTGTAGAAAATCTTTCTGTATGTATTAATAGGTTCATAACCTTCTTTACGTACATGTTGGTTAATATGTGTGTTGTTAATTTATTATTATAAGTCTTAATTTCTTTATTAAATAATGTTCATAATTGTAATAATATATGCTATAAATATTTTTCTGAAAGAATTAATTTACATAAGTTTACAAACATTAGCAACACCCTATATTTGGGGAGAAATTTAGAGGCAGTTACCTGATAGTGGCAGGGGCTCCAAAATATTAATATAGTTTTTTTTTTCCAACTGGAATTAATTTTTCTAGGATGGATATTTCTTAATGTACTAAAATTTTTCTTAAAAAACTTTGCATAAACTTCGTATAAAATGTTTATGTACGAAATTATTCATAACCTTCTTTACATACATGTGTGTTAGTAACCATATTTATTCTTAAAACTTATAATTAATAATCATATTTCTCCCCATATATAGGGTGTTGCTAATGTTTACAAACTTAATTAAATTAATTCTTAAGGCTTATAATTAATAGTCATATTTTTATAAGTCTAAATTTCTTTATAAGATAATGCTCATAATTATAATAATATATGTAAGAACTATTTATTTTTAAGGCATTATTTTACATAAGATTGTAAACATTAGCAGTACCATATATTTTGGGGGAGATTTTGAAGCATCTACCTCATAATGTATTTATCAAGGGCTCCAAAATATTAAATAATAGTAAGATTTTTTTTCTTTCTTTGGTTAGCTGGAATTTAATTTTCCATATATAAGAAGTGGCAAAGTTGAAACTTGTCTAAAAGGATATTTCGTCATGCTTACCAAAAGAAAGTAGAAAGTTATACACTGCGAATAAGATAAAAAAATTCACTCTAAATTGAAAACAGAAGGGAAATTGTTTAATAAGGGGAAATAAAAAAGTTATTAAAAGGTAAATTTATGGTAAAAATGAAAAAAAAAAGTGAAAAATTTTGTTTTGTCAGAGCTTGTTCTAATAATGAAAAATAAATAAATAAATAGAACTGTAATATTAATTAGTTGTTCTTAATTAGCATTCAAGGAGCTAAAGAAATTAATGATATGCTGCTTACAGCCAATAAACGAAAACAGCATAGTTTAATTGATGGAATACGCCATTGCAAGTGTTAGGAGTATATTAAACAAAAATACTTGGAAACTAATAAAACTTCCTTTTTTTACTTAATTGGATCAATAATGAATTTTTCATACAGTAATGTAATAATCTAATCAATGTTGGAATTAGCACCTATGTTAAATAATTAAGGTTTAATGCATTTTAAATTTTGCTAAATAGCTAATATTTAGAAACAATCTATTATATTTTTAAAATATTAATCATGCAGACTATTTGCTTTCAAATATTTTTATAATTTTTGACAAAATAATAGTTGTTTGAAGTATAGCAGACTATGTTTCCTGAAGTACTGGAGGGCAGTTTAACACCTGGCATTTGATTGGCTAATTCAACACGCCTCTTCCTAGATGATAATACGATGTCACTACAGATGAATGTGATTGGTCAGAAGGTATCTCTAGAGAAGTACACAAAATAAGCCAAACAACAAGATATTTGTACATAAAGAAAAACAACAAAATGACTATGCACTGTAAGATTATATTGAAAACTATGATCAAACTATTAATAATTAAATTTGTACTGAAATTGTAACCCCTTAAAGTCCCATAAAAAACACAAATAAATCAAATCAATAAGATTACATATTTAAAAAGCATTTTTATGGCTCTATACAATAAATATTAATGCGATATTTTTAAAATTTATTATTAAATTTAAATGCGAGGACAATATGTACATTATTTCATAACATTTCACTGATTAATGCATTAGCAATTTATTTCGTGAGGAACAATTCAACAATTTGAGGAAATGATATTATTTTTACTAAGAAAACACAAGCTAAAATTTGAGACACAGGTGTCATACTAATTTCCATCAGCTTTGCCTAAAAGTCAATATAAGTTCTTAGTAACTGAAATAAAAATTAATTTCAAGTGTCAAAATCAAAATAAATGTTTTAGTACTACTTTATTAAATTTGTAACTAGCTATTTTATTTTATACTAAACACACACAAGGAACTAGATCGATGGTTACGTTTGTATTTAATAAAAAAAATAGCAGTTTTATGAATAATTTCGGTTAATCCTATCTACAAAGCAATTTTTTTTCACTTTTGTTTAACCGCGATGTAATTTAAAATGACATAAGGTAAAAGACCAAAGCTGATACACTTCGTGAAATAAGGGAAAATGTTTCCATGTTCAGAACTACTGTTGCAAGATTTTATACCTGTGAAATCTGACGCTTGTTTATATAATTAAAAATTTTAGCTAATAATTTTTAAAAGATATTTTTTTTCCGTATTTAAAAAAAATCTTTGACAGCCATCTATAGGAAGCTATCCGACGTAAAAATTTTTTCTTGTGTCCACTATCATATATCCCCATGCTTAATTCTCCGTCGTTAGAATTCTGTCTTTAAATAATTCCGTATGTTTAAACCATGGTACTGGGGATGCCAAGATTTTACCATTCATGTACTCTATATTGGTGAAGTTTTTCGCTATTTGACGCTTTCGTTTGTTTCATACATGCTGCCTTCATTCGTTATAATGAATTGCTCCTCTTGAGCTCTGTTGGATCTAATTTCTGAGAAGACACGCTTTAAAGACTCATATAGAATGCTGGATTAGATCATTTTAACGTAGGGTTACGTTCCTCAATAACAGTCCTCCGGAAAGAAAAAATTCAGAGTCCGTCACGAGTTATAATTTTGGCACCGCGCCTAACCCAGTAGCAGTAAATAGTTAAAAAGAAAAGTACCAAAATGCGCCAAAAAAAAAAAAAAGAAAGAAAGAAAAAAAAAGAGGTAAGCAACGATAAGTAATCCTACGTTAACAACCCGCGGTAGTTTCGTTAGAAGAGACTACCTGAATTTTTTTTTTTTTTTAACAATTAAACAGCGCCCAATATAATTTTGATTGATAGGATCTCTGGCAATTTCTGATGCCTCTATAGCGCATGTCCTATTAGCCCATGAATAAGTTTCCAAAAAAAAGATGGTTAAAAAAAAAATAAATAAATAAAAATTCAAACTGCCCAATCAGCTGTGTGAGTTGGTCTATGATCTATTTTTGATTCGGGCTAGAAATTCATGAATTAGGAATTACTAGATTTCACTTGATTTCAAATAAGGAATTAAAAATATTGGACTGTATCGCCAACAACACGTAGAAATTTTTAAAGTAGAAGCCACTACCTTCGACCATAATAATTAAATTTCCAGATATTCTTCTTACGTAAATGAGCGGAGAGTTATACCTCTGAAAGGTATTGATTTTAAACAATGTTCGGGACTTTTATAAACTGTGAGGATTACCATCTCTTTCAGTGAACCCAAATTTATCTCCATAAGGAAATAAATTTGGGTTTTTCATACGTTTTTTATAATACGGCCGCATTCATGGGTAGAGTTAAGTGGGAGGAAAACTGACCACAAATGGAAAAAAAAAATACTCACTCCTCAGGCAAAGAGAATACTATGATACAAATTAAACGAAAGAAAGCTTAATGAAGTTTCTGTCAATGAAAAATAGTCACATTCGCAATCCAGACCATCTTTGTCCACAAATTTCTCTCCCTGATATTTCAAAACTGGGACAATACATTAATTCTTAATAGAGTAAATCCCTTGTATGAATATTCTAATATGTATAGAAAATTTCTTCTAGCTATAATAATAATAATAATATAAAAGCTTAATACAAAATTCTTTTATTTCTGAATTTCCAAAGTTGTAAGTCTGACACCATATTCATACAATTATACTTATTTTATATGTCGGACATATCTGCGATCGGGTTTTGCTAATATTTGATTAGATAAACTTATTGAACATAGTACTCAATAAATCTCAACATTAAAACATGCTGTACTTAGTTCAATAAAGATCTCTTTACTTTAAAGTAAAAGAAACTTAAAGACATTAATAACAAATTTTAACGTTCCAGTAACGCTCGTACTTTCGTTTCCGCCATTTACTCCACATTTTCCTAAGTCGTAATATTAAAGATTAGCTTATTTCAAGCTATTATCTTTAAATTGGCTCTTTTATTAAATAATTGCCTATTTAAAACTCAAACTGAAAAAAACAAAAAAAGTAAATTATGTTTCATGTGTGAGAGATCCTTGAAAGCAATGGACTTCATAATAAAGATATAATTTCCTTTAAACTACGTAGCAATTTTGTTTCCGTGGGCTAAGAATTCTTGCGAGTTATTCTTTTCGTAAAAGATAGGTTGTTCAAATTGTTCTATTCCATTTCAAGTAATTTTAATCGAGAAAGGTCAACTTTGATTCTTGATCGACTGACTATCTTATACTGACACTAGGACAAAATTAATTTGTGGTTCCAATTTTTGTATGGAAAATATATGTTTTTGAAAAATTCGCTGCTACATTTTAACACATTTGTCACTTTTTAAGATACCAACTTTGAATAAGAAAGTAAATTATTTTTTTATGAAATTGGGAATTTATTGGTGAATCGATAAGAACTCTAAAGCAAAAGGGAACAACATATTGAACAGAAAAAAAAAATTTTTGGCAGTGTGTTTAAAATTTCAATTTTCTTAACTCCGAGAGGAAGATTTTAAAATATCTCGCTGCATTTAAAAATCGGAAAGTAAAAATTTATCATTAAATAGAGAATAGTTTCCAGGGAATATAAGCAATAATTAAAAATAGTAGAATTTAATCGATGACATATGCCCTCTCTCAAAGTAAGAAGCATATTAAACAAAAAGACTTCTCAATTTAATCAATATTTAAATTTTTATGCAGTAAAAAGATCAATTTCGGATTTACTAACTTTTCTAAAGATAAATGTATTCTGAATTTAGTTAAATAGTCAATATTTGGATACAGTCTTTGTGTATACACTATTGTATGTTCTACCTTTATATTTTTAAAACACTAGCACTACATGATATTTGTTTCCAAATGATTTAGTCCCAAGTGAGCTAAGAAGTTCTTATTAAAACAAAGAATGATTTCCATAAACGCTGTGGCATGTAAACATTTGTGATGACAAACTATTCTTATAATACTAATTTAAAAAGAGCTGAATTATAAATTAATGTAAATAATTTACCTTAATATTCTTATATAGGAAACAATGTACTAAAATTCCTTGTATATAACTCAATACTGAGGGGCATAAACAGTACAAAAAAAATTACCTTTTCATTTTCCCAAGCGGCAAAATCTCTGATTGAGAGAATAATGCCCGTCAATAAACAAACCCCCCCTTGTATGGTATGCGAAGTTGATATGCAATTGAGGAAACATTGTGTTGTATGATATCGATTGTGAGTGTAGCATGTAGCATTGAGTAAGTCAGCAAAATCAGACTGGTAGAAGTACAGTTTATTCAATGAGAACTCAGTATGCAAACTGTCGACGAATTCACAGTAATAATAATTCGGATTGTGAGAAAAATCAAAACAATAAACAGTTTCGAAAGAAATGATGATTAAAAAATAAAAAAGAAAAAAAGATGCATCATCCACAACCTGCTGATTATTATCATAGCAATACCGTTAAATGTACAACGCATTCGAAGATTAACTTCAGTTGATTTCCTTTAAGGCAGTATCTAAATACCATTGACAAGTTCCATTAATAGGGTACAAAAGCCTTTGATGTACAAAGTCATGCTGAATAATGAAGAATGAAAAGTTACTTATAAATATTAACAGAAGTAATGATAAGATGTATGCAATTGAGGTATTCACCCGAAATTTTGGATTGCTAAATTAAATTCATTTCGAATAACAGATATTTTGTGACTTGAAATATAAAAAGCTATAAGCTTTGGGAAAAAAATTGCCTTTTAATTGTTTTGTTGTTTTATTTGCAATAAAAGAGAAACTGCTTAGATTACTGTAAAGTCATGTTAATCAGGGATGTACAATGACTAGAGTTATTTTGAACTTAAATTTATTATTTTGCTAAGTTGGAGAATGCTAGACTTTTATTTATTTTTCCATATGTTATAAAATCTTCCACGTTAAGCACTATAATATATTAAAGGCGAATAAGAATAACTTTCAACGAAGAAGTAAAATAATAAAATAATTTTTTTATGTATTAAAAAAGTATAAATAAATTTTCTGTGGTTTATTATTTTGCTTAGATTTCACTTTTAACAAAATATCAGGTGCCGTTTAATTCTTTATATTTGATTTACTTTTCTTAATTAATAAAGAAAATTATAAACTAACAGTTTCTCTCTATGCAGTTGGGTTATTATTATTTTTTTTTTTTAGTGCACCATTGAATGTTTAAACATGGTTTTATTACACTTAAATCTTACCGACAGAATATTGCTCTATCTCTCGTAGCTCTATCAGTTTTTCTTTAAAATGAAGATTTACAACATTTGTACACACAAAAGAAGTTATTTACATTACAGTATTAGTTTCTATTTTGATACAGATTCTTTAAATTCAAAAACCCATCTATTTCTACCCAGTACTACCATAATGTCATAAATCAGTTCCCTTTAGTTTTTAATGAAAGCAGGCCTATCATATTGGGGGTAAAAGCTTCAATATTCAATATTGACATATATAAAAGAAGCTTTGAAGCAATTTTTTATTTATAATGTAAATTAACAAGAATTCTATACATATATTTACAGTGTTTACAAATTTTTAAGACAATATTTATTTAAAATTATGTTTTGTATTTGAGAAAATTTCTGAGATATTAAATATGAAAATATAAACAGTCTTTGATTAGATGTTATTTTGGCACATGATATATCGCTAGCCAAAAAAATGAGAATTGTTCATGGTCATTTTTTTTCCGAATTTTTGTGTAGCTTCGTCAATATATTCGATATCAAGTCAATTTTACTCCGATTAAATTTCCTCGTCTCTAAACACATGCAGATAACAGTGAAAACCTAAGAAATATTACAATCTTTGGTATACAAGAGAATCTGGCAGTTTCACTCAGAAATCTTATATCTATGAAACAAAATAGCCTAACAGGGGAAAACAGATGACATAGGTATATGACATAAACTGTGACATAATCTTCTGTTTTGTTAAATTTTGCGTCACTTTTTGATCTTCATATTTCTCCATGAATTTGTCCATATCGACAGCAAAGACTAATGCTAAATACGTAACGTGCCATGGCTCTTTAAATACTACCTATCAAATTCTTAGAAGGTTGGGCTTGCTTGCAATAAACATCTAAGTAAATTTTACTGGCTTTGTAAGATCACAGTCTTGCACCATGTATTACTAATATATAAAATACAGAGATGGTGCAAAATATAAAAAATGTTTAATGCAGCGCTATCTGCTGTACAAGATGAAGCTTTTTTTTTTCTTTTTTCACTTCTTAAACAACAACATACATTGAAGCAAATTTACTTTTAAAATTTTGCTGTCATTGCAAGAAATGCGTTTATACTTTTATCACTGTCATTATGAACATATTGCATAATAATTTCTCGAAAATTTTTATGATAACTTTTTCTAACTACAATCAAGTATCACAATGGCTTCTTTATAACTAACGACGTATTTCAGATATGATCTTAATTTAAGCAATTAAAAAATGAAATAAACATTTTTCTCTGTTTTTTTTATAATGGAATGGTAGTTTTCATGTAATTCTTAAATAAAATAAAAACGGGAACAACAAATTCAACACCACAGGAAAGTCAACAACAGTAACATAATTCTTTGACAACGTAATAAAACGTACTTAAATTACACATACATCGCAGAAAACAAACAAAAACTGAGCAGTATTAGTGAAGTTACAAGAAATTACCTTAAAATTCACCAACAAAAACATTTCTGTCAGCTCTAAACATTAAGACAATGTCTCAAGCACACTTTTGAAGTTGCCTTCACAACTTAAAAACCTTGTGGACTTGTCACTAATAAAATCAACAGTATAAAGGCAGTTTACGAACATTTTGATACCAATAATTAAAACACCAAAAATGATGCTATACATAAAACTTTCTATGATGAACTGTTTTAGTATTAAAACATTTTCTTCATTTCGTAATTCGTATATTGGCAGGAGACTTGTGTGCAACACTAAAGTGCTTAATAGTTTAATAAATAAATTATTTTGGAAATTACTGAGTTATTAAAAATAAATAATTAGACTTTTTTTTTGAAAAGTAAAATGTACCTTAATACTTATGGGATTAGGCTAAGCTTACCTAAGTAGCTCTTATCGTCGTAAATATTGAACGTGGTTTAAATATGCTTAAAATATTTTATATTTAATAATAAATTAAACACTGAATTAATAACGTGAGTGTATGAGACATTTTCATTTCCTTTTCACAGAAAAATTATAACAGTTCTCTCAAACGCATCTGATGCAAGCATGTACGCTGATCAAAGGAAATTTATTATTTTGCATTTAGGGCACATAAAATAAAATAAAAGGAATAAAAGAAACTTGTTAATTGAAAAGGCTTTTACAATGCATTTTTCTCAGATTAATTAAAAGAGGATTTTTTTACATTGGTGTTTTTGGAAGATATTTCAGTCGACCACCTTAGTATTATTGAAATATATCATGTTCAAATTGTAAAATTTAAATCTAGCAGAACAAATATTTTTAAGATTCCTGTTACTGATATTTTGAGTTAAATTTATTTAACTTTAAAGCTACGCAATACGTTATTAAAGTTAAGAGTCTTGTTGAAATCAGTTATACACAAATCTTCTTTGCTGTTACACAACTTTCGCACCCCTCTTTATTTGCCATTTATAGTTTTTGAAATGCAAAAAATAATACTTTTCTTCGAAGAAAATATCTGAACCAGTCCCATTAGCACTATAATATTAAAAAGGAATTGAAGAGAAGTAAAATATCGAAACACAATAATTAATCCTATGGGCAAGTTTTACGAGTGTATGAGTTACCTCCTGTTACTTGAAAGCAAAAAATACGTAAACACTAACAAATGCTACCATTATTATTTCCCTACTGAGTGTCATAAAAGTTGAATGTTGAATTTATTTCGTCATTTGATCCGTACCGTTTCAGTGAGAAGAGACTATCTACGAGAATTTTTTTTAGTTAACAATTTTTCACTTTTAATAATTTTTCTGATTTGTCGGGAAAACTAAAGCAATCCCAGCAACACCATTAGATAGCATTGGAAATAAAATTAATCGAAATTAATTATTAATTCAGGGAAATTACAAGCAATTTTTAGCTGTAATTTTTAGCTGTAAATGGGAAATGTTTCATATTAGGTGTGAATGAAAAATACATTTTAATATTAGGGAGGTTTTACAAGCGAAAACCGAGTAATTTTCTTTACTACTTTGGTGCCTTAGAACTCATTGAATTTTAATTCATCATATTAAATGATCATCTTTTATCCCTGGTAAAGAAATGAGCATTACTTATAATAATATTGTTTAATAAAAGAATCAGGTTGTGAGAAAGAAGAGAAAGTAATGCACATTTTCTGCCCTACACAAATATTACTGCCTTCCTTGAATGGATAACTATTACGCTCGTCAATCATGTTTTCAAGCCCTTGTGCCTTACTGACAAAAAATTCTATCTTCTTTGATAACAATCATCTATCATTTCTGCTTCGAAAATATTTTGAACATACCTTATCGTTACAAGTAATTACTTAATTCGGCTATAAGAAAAAAAAATTTGAAAATAATCCTTTTTTTATCAAAGTTTTGCTATTTGTTGGTTTTTATGCGCTGAACGGATGATTTGCGGATTCTCAGCATGAGGAAAGTAATTTCCCGTTGGTTGAGATAGTTTTTCTGTATGTTTGTTGTCATCACAGGGGAAAGTGGTGCGATAACATCTGATGCGGACACGATCAGATAAATGCTGAGTTTGATTGATGAAATTTACGCAGACGGGCTCATGCAGGGAAAATCAGGTTGTGTAAACTTAAGCAGTCTCCAAATCTCTTTGAGGTGAGAATCGTTCGTAATAAAAAGGAATATCATACTTCAGTACCTATACAACATAGAGTTTTGTTCCAAGCAGTTCCGGCTACAAATGGCTTAGTTCCAGCAAAGGTTCAAGGTGTTCTGAGTCAGCACGTTTGTTTGACTCAGATTTATAAAGAGATTAAAATTACGAATGCAGTGATTCTTTAATTTATGAATAATCACTATTTTCTCTCTGGCTTAGTTATAAAAAGAGCGTGTTTCTTTATTTTAAAAATTCATATATTACACCATTAACTTTTATACATTTAAAAACAACTCGAGCTTCTCGTAGTATTAAACTTCATGTTTAAATATTTACTTTGAAAATTGTACCATTGAACTGTAAATCTGACAGTTTAAACAATATATATTTATATATTTTGCTGAATGTGAAAGAATAAAATAATAAGAAAGATGAAACATTCGTGAATTTGAACAGATATGTCAATACCTCATTTGCAAATTCTCGTTTCAAACTATTTATCGTTAGTAGAATGCTTATTTACTCTAAAAGATTTCTGTTCAGCTTAAAAAAATGAGTTGTTCTTTTAAATAATCCCTTTTAAACAATGATATCTGAGAAATACAAACAAGCTGCGAAGTAAGAAGTACATTTATGAAATGAGACTATAAATTTATAAAAATTTTATATTTACTTATATGATTTTCAGCCTAATTGTAAATGTGTATACTCATGTTTGTGCTTATGCATGAATGGATTTTGTATTTTAACGCATATGTATTTTAACATGCAAATATTTTACCTTTTTTTTTGTATTTTATTGTAAGAAGTAAATATGAAAATAAGAAATTAATATATTAATTTAAATCATTGGTGACAATTGGGAGTTGCTTAATACACGTTCTTTTAAAGTGATTTCATTAGTAATCAATAGTTTTACATTCCAGTGGGAAGGTTTAAATTATTCCATTGAGTAGTCGGATTTAACAGTCACCTAGGTCGCTAGCTGTCATAATTTGATTCCCACCAGGAACAGCCCTACATATCTACGTGGGTTCCGCGCTGTGAATTTGACATAATTAATGATGACAGCGAATTTGCAGCTTATTTCATTCAAATCGCACTGCAGCTGTTTAGCAACTGCATGTATTCATTTTGAATATGCGTTTCTCTTGACATTAAATTTTACCGGAATGCGAAAAGCAATGGAAATGAAAAATGTCTACGTAACTGCAATGGTGTTTATAAGATTCCGCTTCAGGATTTCAAGATAGTAAACCACGAGTTTTCAAGAGCAGAATTACGAATTAATTTAAAATATAATCATACGAAATTACACTGAATAACAAGGTCTATTTTAAAAGCAGGATAATTTTCCTCATCTTCTCTGTACAGAAGAGATAGCCAAAAAGATGTAATTATTTACTTCTTAGCGAAATTGAACAACCTGCTGATAGCTATAGATTTAAGAGTAAAATAACAATTCTATATTTGAGAAATGTCACGTCTACAATGAAAATGTTATATGAATAGAGCTTAAAGTTAGATTAGAAGACAATCTTTTTAATTTTAAACGGCTTTAAATAACTTATGTGTTTACAATGTAATGCAATTATATAATATTCCCTAGTTAGTTTTCTTACGTCATCTCAAAACAAATGGATTTGTCTGCAATTCATATTCCAACTCATAACATAAATTAAAACTTATCACGAAAATTCACAGCTGATAAAAAAAAATATTTTTTTGCTTTCAGATAATTTGCTCTCACACGTATGCGTTCGAGCAGAAATGACATCGATGTAAACTGTAAATATATATCAATGAGTATGGAATTATGTCTTCTTCAAATGTATTTAAATGTATAGGAAAAGTTCTGGTAGTTTAATAACATTTTCCTGACATCATATATTATTTTCCTATTTAACTTCAAATCATTCATTCGTTTCTGACCGGACAATTAGTAGTATTAATAAATAGGGTGTTAGTTGTAAAAAATCTTTACATATCTGAAGAGAAAATATATTAAGATAAACACTTGAACATTATTAAAAAAATTTCTGCTGTGAGTATTCAAGGTAAACAGTTTTAACAGAGCAAGAACAATTGATTGAATAAAGTGTTTAAGTAAACGTAAGTAAGAGAGAAAATGTTGTCATTTGAGAAATTTGTACTATATTCAGCTATTTAACGATTAGGAAGGTAAACAAAAATGAAAGCGCACATAAAAGGTACAAGAAAAATTAAATGATCGAATTTATAAGCATGGAAGACAAAGAAATTTAGAATATGATATTAATATCGCAGAGAATCTTTTAATGATAGCAGTAATAGATAGGCAAGCCCAAAAAGGAGTTTTTTTTCAATGATTTCAGTAAATCTCCGTTCATTCATCCCTTATCAATCAAGAAAATTAGATTAAGGAGAATACGGAATGAATCGTTAAAGAGTGTATACTGTATTTTACTGTTAGATCGGCAAGAGAAAAGGAAACATTTCTTCTTAGTATTACTTGAAAACCCTAGTTCATTGAGCTTTAATTATTGCAGATAGTTTGAGCATTCAAGTTTAAGAGAGTATAATTGTAGAGTGCGATAAAAAGGAGCATGTGAAAATTAAATTCGAGGGCCTCTAACTTGTCTTAATCGGGCTGGATAAATCTCGTGACGTCAATCCCCGTTATTCCGAAAGCGAGACATTAGCGGCTGGGAGACAAGGACTCCTCGACGCCACGTCTCGAAGAAAGCGCGGCGGATGCTTTGCAACTGGCAAGCTTCCAGAGAACTTCCATCATCCAGTTAAGGTCCATGTCAGACACTCGCGCAGTTTAAACTCCCATCATTTTCTCGCCCTTCTTAGCCTTCACCATGGAAGGTTTTCGGACCGATCGAATCTCGCAGTTGGGGAGACCATCTTTCGAAAGGGCGCAAGCAACATTGTCACTGGCTTGTCGCATCCTCATCAAGATTTTCGCAATTCAATTTCACTTCTGGTGGAAAAAAAAAACAAGAGAATATTACGCGCTGCTTGGATGCCGATAACGATCTTTACCGCTGTTGTAAGGATGTATGCAATTCGGGATTTGTATTTGATTTTGGAATCGGGTAATATATTATAATGTTCAGTGACCCCAGAAGAAATATATTGATGCTAATCATAAAAAATCAATTTTTATTGAAAAGGATTTAAGAGGCATACATTTCCATTTTATGAGGCATCCAAACATAGTATAAAAAAGTAAAAACTGTCTAATGTACGTTAGAAAAATCCCCCCTCCCTTTTTGTCTTTTTGCTTGTTTGTTGTGAGAGCATGCATGTTTCGGCTGGGGCTCTAAGAGTTTGAATATTCTCTATCCACGTTCTCTGTATAGTAAATGCTTTGTATCAGAAAATCTTAATTTGCTGTAGAGTAATTACTGTGTCCATGTTTTGTGTATAATAGAGATTATATTGGGGCACATTAAATAGTCTATGCCATCATTAGATAGTGGCGATATTTAAAGACTGGGCATCATTGGTATTATTTATTTTGATTTTAAGTTATATTTTACTACAGACATCCGTTATTACAGCTTAAAAAGATCACGTTAAAAGTGATAACTACAGTAAAACACTTAAAAATTGTCAGCAGAAGATATTTTCAATGCCTGGAATTTAAATGGAAAAGTATAGGAACTAGCATTTTAGAAAAAAGAGATTTTTAATGCATCTACTTCGACATCATTGCTCTCTTGTTTTTTATCAGCAATAATTTCATTACATATTTTACTCTTTTAGCGCGGGAATTTTGGTAAATGTCAAATTTTGGTAAATGTGATAAAATACTTAACAGTAGTAATTTAAGGAACACAGCAAAAGAGGAAAACAGGATTAACCCAGATTTGAAGTGCCGAAAGAGATGGTTATTTTGCTTGACCTTCAACATCGGTAATCTGTTTTTTGACCGGCTTGAAGAGTTTTTAAATGCACAAAAATAAGCATAGGGAATTTTAAAACAATCTATGAATTATATATTTTAGCTCCCCCTTATCACGTTGCTTAAAAACATTATATTTGATTTAAAATTCCTCGTTTCCATAAAAGCTATCGAATTTTTTTCAAGCAAAGTTAAAATATTCCCCGGCTGAACAAAATATAGAAAACTTTTCAAAAAAATAATACCACTAAATATTTAGATCAGAGAGTAAATAGATAACCTGCAATTTGCATTCCATCTTAGAATAAAGGGATTAAATCTATAAAAAATATTGCTTTAACGACGAAAAATACTTCTCATGTGGGCGGTGTTAAACCATTACAAATATAGGCAATTATAATTTTGTTTCTGCGTTTCGTAAATAAATTTCATTTAATAAAGCAAACAATAATGGATAATTACATACTGATATTGTTACGACTGATACAGATTCTAAACAGGGAGCAAAAGGTATTGACTAGATTTTATATAGGAAATCTAACTTATGTATCAGTCTTTCATGAAACAATCCTGAATAATTTATTCTTTCCTGAACGCGCCTCTTTTAAATACAACTAAATAGCGAGGAAAATTTGCAGCTCAATTTTGTAATACTGAAAGGGAATTTTCTGAGGATTCAAGCAGCACACATACAGAAAGGCTGAACAAAAATAGAATTTTCTATACAAGGCATTTCTGTTCTACAGAAACTTTCAAAAGTTAAAAATTGTAGCAGTAAGTTTGTCAGCATCAAAAATAATCAGTTAATACGTGAGAGATCTAAAGAAAAATTATCCGGAAAGAATTATTTTAGTATCATCTCAAAAAAATTATTGATCAAGCTAATGAAGTTATAACCGAAGGTATATTGAATGATTTAATATTGTAAAACAATGATATTTATCAGAATGAAATAATTGATGAAAATGAACTGATAAGGTAGAAAAATTTCTTAATTTTACCACGGAGATGAAATTGTCCCATACACAGCACGTATTTGCTTATTTTACGAACTACATTTAGAATGCTAATGTTCTAGTATCATAGACAATGAAAAGTAAACAAATATGTCCTTTAGGAAACGAAAATAATACTCTGCTCAGCAGGCACAACAATCAGTACAGAGTACACACAATATAAAGCCCCCTGAGATTGTTTTGAAGCTGAGTACACATACTTACTAAATTAATGGGCTTACAGTTGCACCAATACTGAAAATGAATAATCCGATGATATATTTATGTTATATGGCAAGAAATACATTACAAAGTTACTATTTTTAGCATAAAAAGGAACCTTTTATAATTAACGAAACTATATATAACTTTGTACCATGTTCAATGGGTGGTTTAATGGAAGTGCCATGTTTTAACATGGTGCACCCTAAAAACCAAAAGAAACATTTAATAACGCCTTTTTCGTCGATACATACATTAAACAACTTTTACCATTTTTTTTTCAAATATTCACTGGAATTCAAATATATGAAGGTAGTCTTTTATCACTCAGGTTGCAAGAGTCTGGGACGCTCAAGTCTGACTCCGCAGTTTAAAAACACTGACGAGGAAACACGTTCGCTTTAGGGTACTTCTCATCTAACACTTGAAAGCACTGCCAACCTTCATACTCTCTTTGTAAGAAGAATCCATATTACAACACGATAAATTCCATAAATAAAACAAGTGCTTGATTTAGCTTGCTTTCAAAACGACTATAAATTTTCCATGTAGTTGCACGCTCATTGCCATCGTTTCAGTACCAGTGGACGTAAAAAGGGATATACTGTACACATCTAGATGAAACAGGCAGATGACAGTTGTCTGGTCTGCTTAATGGAATATCTCATACAATCAAACTACGTAAAAGCATTCATTGCAAACTATTCTCACTGTTCCTTGGACAGATATGCAACTCGGAAGTTTTTATAACAATACTTTCAATTACATTTTTTATTGATCATTTCAAGTTATTTCAGTGACAATTTAGAATGAATCGGGCACTATAGGAACTTCTCGAGGCAAACTTCAGAATATTTATGATATTGTCGTGAAAAGAAAACTAATGACTTAAAATTATACGATGGATATTAGACAAACTCTGTTTTTAGCTATGCCAAGCATTTTGAAGAAAATCAACAAGGGAATTCAAAATCAGCATGACATAGATAAAGTACTTCATTCTTTCTTTTTCTTTTTTTTCTCAGTGGAAAACGTTAGTTATCTTAAAACTTTTAAGTTGCACGCAAAATTAATACTTTTACGTTCAAAGGTTTCAATGCATGTTATACTAGACTAAATTTTGAAAATAAATAGGTAAAAATTTGAAAGTAAAAGAATTCTTAACTAATGTTTATTAAGAGTTAAAAATGAAAATGACTAAAAATGTGTACGTGGCTTAAAATTTTGCTTTCAGAGACTTTAGTAGAATTATGCTGACACTAATGTAAATTTCTTATTCCTCCAAATATAAAGCTAATTTCTATTTAAGAGAATGATAAATTTTATCAAAACTTCTACGTGGCCTACTTAGGGAATATATTTATCCTATTACACAACTTTAACAGATCATTGAAGTTAGGTATTGAAAATACCATTCAAAATCAAACTGCTTTCATTAATTTACTTTAAGGGTTATATTTTTATTAATTAGCTAGAATTCTGTCTCGGTAAAACTGGATTCACCCAAATTAAAATTCTTAAACATATTTTAGGCATAATTCCACTTTTAATGTACATATCATTGTCTTATTTTATAATCCTTTAAAGGATGCCCTCCCTCCCTCTAATTTTCAACGCACTCCATTATTTAGTGCAAGAGACTTCTTTTTATGAAATTCTCTAACATAATTTTAGAAGAACAAATGAAATAAAAAGTCTCACACAAAGAGTTAAATATCTTCTATTTCATCTTATTTTCTACTGCTATATATACTTTTTTAGAATTTTCGAACAACTTCTGCATGTAATTTGGCACAGTGCTTCCTGTCTCTACTGCAGAGTAACGGAAGCCAGTCAAGTCTAACTCTTCGTTCCCAGCTCAATCTTCGTCTCCAATCACTTAATTAAGCTCAAGGTTGTAACAATATAGTAACCTAGAATCGTGGCTTGCATGCATGTGTTGCAGCCGTTCTCTTCCTTCATAGAAATCTACCTCTTTTCGCATCTATTATTATATAAACCTACAAATTTTAAAAGGTATGTATCAGCACTGTGTGCGAAGGTGAATTTCGATATGAAACTTAAGTTTTCGCATCGTCTTTCCTTTATGAACATGGCGATTGCTACTGTAAATTGTACTAATTGTAAATATTCTAATGAAATCTCCCCCAAAATCATTGTTCTTGTAGCGTATCAAAGAGGAACAAGTATTATAAATATTTGAAGCGTTTTAAATATTTGAGTTCACTTTTGCTCTTCAGTTTTTTTAATTCGAAAGCCAATAAATTACTCGGTTCTAAAATAGAAAAGTATAACATTGGCATGAATAAATAATTTTGATTGTATCTTGTGATTCCGGAGATATAATATAGAGGCAATCCTATATACCATTTTCTAATAACATCAGTAATGTTAGACAGCTGCATGGGAAAGTGCATTCAACTACTTCATAAGAGGGATACTTCTTTGTAGTGCAAGTTACGATCTTCACAATATCTTAAAACTATTCATATTCTTGTTTTAAATTAACGGATTTAAATTATTATAAAATTCGTCATCTGCTGGAATATTTAGATATTCTAAAAAAGAAAGATGTTATAAAAAGTTCATTTTAGTCTCAATGTCTTAATATTATTTTTAATGTAGCAATTGATTTTTTTTAACTTTCCGCTTTACAGGAAAAAGAAAAACACGAGAATTTTGACCAATGTTCATAAAACCAACGACCTAATTTTTATGGAAGGAGAAATAGATATTTCAATATTGTCAGCATAAGTAGTTATGTACATATAAATGTTTAGTGAGACAACACGTTTTACCTAATGACTATACCCGTAGTTGTCTACTTTTACTCATCAAAAGGCCGTAGTTTAGTAAACATCTTAATTCGAAGTTCTATTTATTGAATGCTCTTACGATTTTTATTTCCATATGATACCATAACAAGCTTTAACTCTTCTAACCAATAGCTGCATCTTAAAGCGTCAGCATTTTGCCGACATTATTGCACGAAGATCTGGAGTCGTAATTTCGTATTAGAGTTAGAAGCTTGTACTAGTTTATCAACTCTACAAAACACTGAGGAAAAACGTCCGAGTTGCAGATCTGAACCTTCAAGTTGCGAAGACTGGCTTTGGGGGCCAATTCGACGATTCTGGCAATCGATTTACGTATAAGGCATGATGATTTCACAATCCCATGTGAATTGTTGTGTCCCATGAATTCACATAACAAGATGTCCACGAGGTCAATGTCACTGGCATTTTGTCCAGCGGGAACTAACCTGAAGAGGCGTAAATATCTTTTACATACATTTTTACATAGTTTTTCTGGAATGTGAGAAGTAGTACAAACACAAAAAATGTGGACTTTACATATTAACATCACAGTTCTGTAAGTCCATAATCCGTCTTTGTATCCACCACTAAGGAATTAGGTTGTGAATGAGGTGAGGGACCAACCAGGTGGTGTGACGATTGGGGAGGTGCCACCACTGATTGTAATGAGGGAGGTTGAGATTGTGGATTAGATATTCTGTTCGCATTTTGCTGGTCCGGATTATTGTTGTTAGTAGTATTGTTGGCATTGCTGTTGTTGGTTGTGTTAGTGTTGTTGGTGGTGTTAGCGTTGTTGGCATTATTAGGATTTTTCTTCTTGACGTTCTTTGTGTTAGGAAGTTTATTGTCCTTCTTCCACTTCATTCGTCTGTTCTGGAACCATATTTTGATCTGCCTCTCGGAGAGACAGAGAGCGTGCGCTATCTCGATGCGTCGCCGCCGTGTAAGGTACCGGTTGAAGTGAAACTCTTTCTCTAACTCGAGAATCTGATGACGTGTATAGGCCGTCCTTTGCCTTTTAGGCTCCACTCCTGGGAAATTCCCGTTGGCAGCAACTGAAAAAAAATTGAACATCATTAGCAAGCAACTCTTTTGTGTAGCATACATCATAAAAAAAAGCACATTTCAGACCCAAAAATTGCTCAATTTCGCATTCCTTTCGAATTATAGGCTTTTGAACTCTGACAGCGTCACTAACTTTCTAAATTGAGAATACAAGTTTAAATTCATTGCACAACACTTTTTGAGATCCATCGTAATGACGTTCCATTCCTATTTATGCGTTAAATTAAAGAAACATTTCGCCACGATTGGGACTTCAGCAGACATCGAGGACAACTCTAATTCAAGAATATGGCCCTTCAAAAAGAAAAAAAAAGCAAACAAACAGTTTGTGTTACCTATAGTTCGAGAGCGTTACTGAATGTATAGTGTTTCAACTCATTGATGGTATCTTTTTTTTTTTTTTTTTTTTTTTGCAACATTAGAAGAGTTTCCCACAGACATAAAAGGAGCTAAAATAAAAAAAAAGTAAACTAGAGAAATTTAATCTTTTTTGCTACCATAAATGAGCTAAACATTTTGATAATTGAGGAAAAAGTATTAACATGTAAGGAAATTAAAAATGTTTCATAAAAATTTCAAAATGTATTAGTCATCAAATTAAATCTGTTATTTTTTAAATTAAATTTGACTGGATTTACAATTATAACTCAACATGATAAATAATTAAAAATCTTTTGACTTTGCGTTATGAAAATAAGTAGTCTTCTTACTGGCACATAATCCTGAAAAAGATTCATGTTTTGGACAAGGTTTATGGATAAGAGAAAGCTCTGAAATAGGTCCTTTATAGAGCACTATCAAAATCCAAATTTTGGGATTACAAGAAAAATTCACTGTGTTTATAATGATGTTCCCCTTATGTTTTTAAGTCAGTTTTTTATCTGTCTTGATACAAAGTAATTTTTAAAAAATTAAGTTAATTGCGAATATTCTTTACCTAGTGAAGGTACCAGTTTTATAAATGTACTTATGTTTTTAAATAAAAGTTTATTTATTTAAAGAAATTATAGAGTATGCCAGTATTTTCAATTACTTACTCTTGGCAAATTTAATTTACATCATCAGTTGTTTCTATATTTCTACTGTAGATATCGGTTATGAAATTTACGGATAATATTTCTTTGACAATTCCTTAAAAATAGCTTTCCTGTAACAAATTGAATACAGTGCATTCTTTCCAAATTAAATGCGATTGTAGCTTATAAATAACGTATTAAAGCTAAAATAAAATATTTCTTTTAAGTATTAACAAACAAATTGCTTTTTGTTTGATAAATAAATGAAAATAATAACAATATCTCACCTGAAATAGGGGAGAAAAATAAGATTATCTGATAAAATCGAAACCTTCTTCATTCAAATAAAAGAATGTTGAGTAAAAAAGTCGCAATTTTTAATTTAAGAAAATCAAAAAACCCCGCTCAAAACAACAAATTACGGCTAATAGCCGGGAAATAAACAAGCTTGCACCCACTCCGGAATCAAATCACGGAAAACGAAATAAAAGTGAAGAAAAGAAGTCATAAAGAAAAAGAAATCGCACCTTGATTGTCAACTTCTTCCTATAAAACGTTGTTCTAAAGACCATAAAGATAAAAAAAAGGTTTAAGAATCCAAAAAGAAAAAAAAAAGTGAGATAAGAAACCAAGATTTTTGAGGGAGGGGTAGCTCCAGTAGTAAAGAAAGCGGGCGCGCATCGAAGGCCTTTCCACGGTAGCGAGTTGATTTATTGTTATTGCTAAAGTAATATGAGTCGCTGCAACGATTTGGAGAACGCTTTAAGTCTGTCGACCAGCGAGATATAATTTATGATTATGGCAGCTATTTATCGTACATGCACGTGGCCCCCATTAAAGCCTAGTTAACCTCACTTAAGTCATTCTGAATCGTTCCCTTGTTCACTCGCTTAACTTATATTCTAATGCGGTCGGGCTGGGAGTAAAAAGGATCAGGCTGGCGACAAGATTTGTGAATGGACGCGACTTTTACTACGGGGATGGGTGTGAAGTGAGCGCTTCATTCAAAAGTTTTGACTTGGGTGACGTCATTTTAACGCCCTTCAAGAAATATGATAGTGTTGTATGGAAGCTATGTCGTGAAGCAACGGGACTTTGATAACGTATTTTTATTTGACAGGTGAGAAATATAATTTTATTGATGTTCCGTCTTTAATTTGACGTCTGTGTTTAGTTCAAAATATTTTTATGCTTCATAGGCTAGTTTTTTACAATGACCTTATTACGCTTAGTCTTTTTACGTATTGTTTTTTGCAGATAAATTATATCATGCACATTTTACTATCTCTAATAATTTATAAACAACATTAAACCTGAACTAATTTCAAAACTTTTATTTTACCTTTAAACACCCTGTTTTGTACTTATGTATATATATATTCTAAACCATCTGCATACTAACCCTAGTTTTCAGTTTTAGAGATTGAAATCAAATGAAAAGCTAATCAGAAGAGTAAAGAAAGAAAATGTGTGTTTGGAAGCTATACATTTTTTATGTGATATAATTTTTCAAACTTGTTTATGCATAAAATTTCTGTGCTTTAAATAATACTTTGATAATGCTACGCTTTAAATAATTTGTGTGCTTTATACACTTATTAACAGTTGAATTTGTGTTACCTTATTCCAATTTGTGTGCTTCATACTATTATTAGCAGTTGAATTTGTGTTTCCTTATTCCAATTATCAACAGTTGAATTTTTCATACAATTTCTATATGACTACAGTTAATAATTTCTTATGACAGAAAAATTAACTAAAATTTAGATGAATGTGTGTTACAATAATTCAGTAACATGAACTGTTATCAGTCTTTGAAGCAGTTATTTACGTAATGTTACACTTCAACACTTGATATACTTAATAGATAAAGCTGTTATTAATTTTAGAGTAATTTAGTCTTAAAATCATTTTTAATTACAGCTTCAACAATGTAAAATTTTTACTATACAAAACTTCTACAACATCTTGTGTGTAAAGCATTGTATTAAAATTTAAGGATTATGACTGAAAGTAAAATAATTAGGAATACCAAATCAACCACGATGACAGAAAAGCAAGCATTCGAAAATGAGAACTTTTTATGCGATGCCATTTTTTAAGCCTCTGTGTAAGTTGCTAAAGAATAAAATTTTGAAAATCTAAATTTGAAGAATACTTTTCTACCTTTGCATCTGTTTTATGATGTGTGATAATATTCACCGTATAAGTCCCTCGCTTCTTTCTCTTTTTTTTTCTCTTGGTAAACATGTGTTGAAATACCTCGCATTCGAGATATAAGACTTTTCCCGCTTTGAGATACAATGGTAAAAATCTCACTGCCATCTGTTTCAACGATGCGAAATAACTATTGTAACAGGAAAAAGCCTGTGAGGATGAAGTATAATATTTCGAATAGGAGCCGAGAATAACAAGTAAAAATAGCTAATTTTTTAAAATTTCAAACTATTTGTATTTAGTAAGGTACAGGAAGATTTTACTTTTGTGTTTTGATTATAAAAAACAAAACAGATTTCCCTTCTCTGTTAGAAATGTATTATAAGTTGAAATTTCCTTTGTAGTTGTTTGTGAATACCAATGTTTAAAATTATGTTACTTATCATTCAAGAAAGACATTTTGGAAACAAAAACTTATTTTAGGAGATAACAAGGATATTTATAAGCAAGAAAAAGTATTTTACAAATAATATAAAATTAATAAACCCGGGATATCTCTCATGCAAAGTTAATATACGACTCTGTTTGCTGCCATGTCCTTTGAATGTATGGGAAGCTGGAGATATCATATTTGCGTATGTATATTTATCTGTAACTTTAACTGGGAGCATTACCTTTATAAGGGAACGTAACAATGGTGAGCAATTTTTTATGTAATGTTTTTGAAATTTCTGAAAATGCGTGAAGAAACTGACTGAAAGTTTTAACATCAGATAAAGTGTTTTGTAATGTTTTTCAGCGCATTATCACTCGTGCACGTGTACGTATATTAAACGCATTCGGGATTTTTTAATGTAAAATACTCCTTGATAACGAAGTGTCCCTATGTGTACATGAATAGCAGGTCTGCATGCGCATTTAAACTTAATGCTATTATTACCTTGAAAAGTAGAAGGCGAGAGATTTTATCTGCCATATAATAATATTTCTCCGTGAATTTCTTTTACTGAAAACAATTCCCTTTTCTCTTACTTTCTATGTTTCTTTAATGTAACTATTGCAAAGCTGCGAAATTTCTGAACCGAGGAAAGTTTGACCCCTTGCGTGTTATAGTACATGTGATTTCTTTTGAGGGACCTACTTCATAAGTTAAGATTGCATCTTAACTTATGTGTATAATAATAAACGATTCCATAATTACAAATGCAGTGATTTAGAAACTACAATCTCTACAATACAATCTTTTATAAGTCATCTCACTTCCTACATAATCTATTATCAAAGCTCCAATGAACAATCTATCCCATCTCCCTGTGTCAGCACATCTATGTCAGTGCGACTTGATGGTGATAGTAAGGATGTAACTCCTTGGAGGGTCTTTTTTATGGTCTTTGTATGAGTTCACAATGCATACACATAACCGTGACAAGTAACAACTTTATTTTAAATTTTATCAATGGATTTAAAGGTAATATTTCGCATTCGTGGTATAAGGATATTCAAGAAAAAATTAATTATTTATTGATGACAACATCTCATGAATTATACATAGTTAAAACATATTAAAATGTACGGGGGGGGGGGGACTTATGAAAAATTTACCATCTACACGTGGATTTCTAGATTATGCTAATCTATACATTGGAAGAAAAATTGTCTTAAACGAAAAGAAAATTATCTATTTTTTAATATTTTTCATAACGTAGTTTCACAAACAATATTCTATCATATTTCATAAAATTTGGGGACTTAAATGTAACTAAAAATTTGTTGTAACTTTTCAATTCACGAGTCTTTGAATTTAAACTTTATATTAAATATATAATAGGGATTTTTTTAAAAATTTAAATATTATTTTAAACATTGTTGTCACACAAAGAGTGCAAATCAGATAACGTATTATTACCGATACAGTATTTGTCACAAAGGAAAACAAAGAATCAAGTGCTTGTGTTCCAGCCATTTTATATATTTTTTGACGATGTCGTCTAAGCTTCTGGATCAGTGATGAAACATTCGTCGTTTAATTAAATGCTACTACTTTTTTTTATCACCAAATTCTTTAATTCTTTAGATTAGATTACATACGATGTTTATTGTTATTTGACCGTCGGATAAAACTTTAATATTCTTATTGTGTTATCGATGTTACGATTTAGCCACAACTTTATACGTACTGAGAATGGATAAAAAGTAGTGATTAAATTAGCTCTTAATAGTAAATAGGTGATATGAACATAAAAAAGAGTTAATAGCTGTTGAAGCACGTTCTCATTAGAGAGAATGGAAACGTAAAATATGAGATAGGGAAACAATTATTTTTCTCCATTTGTCTCAATACTCAACGTCTTTAAATTTAACACCAAATTATTTTCTACTTTTCTAACCAAAGGACTTCTGAAAGACGCTAAAGAGAAATTCCCTATTTTCATTTCATGTCAGGATTATTTACAACAAGTTTGGCTTGTGATAACGGCAACAAAAAAACATTCGTCTTTGTTTGAAAAAAATTAAATGTTAAACAACCTGCGATCATGAAACTTTTCACTTTTTCTGATCCATTGTTTTATTTTCCGATAAGGGCATTCTTTATATAATTTACGTTTACCCGTTTGCTATTTTACTCTAATATATAATCCCTATCTTACCGATTAAACGAAAAATGATGAGCCCCAATTTAAGATCGCAACATTCCACGGCAGTTCTCCTTAAACACCGAGCGTGGGTGCATTGGTGAGCAGTGAGGGCTGTTCTTCAAAAATTTAATAGGGAAGCGATTATTTTTAAGAGGTTTCACAGACTGCAAATTAAGTGAGAAAATTTATTGCATTTTGCAAGTTTACCTATTTTAGAATAAGTAAAAGCTCAGATTCAGAGTTGAATCTTAAGGGATTTCCATGACTTCAAAAAAGGATAGTTTTCTACGTAAAATACAAACAAAAAAAAACCAAACGAGAAAACTCATGAGGCTGAAAACTATGTAAAACTATTCCCGATTGAGAGAGGGATACAGATTTAACCACCCAACTTAAAATTAAATTGAAAACTCCATGCTAATTTTGATGTTCTAAAGGAGAAAAATAGAACTACTTGCTTTAGCGTGTAACCGATAACCGAGAAAAGGAAAAAAAAAAAAATCTTAAATACTTTGTGATAAAATGTTTTTCTAAGACAGAAATACTAACAAATAAAATTGCTTTAACCAAAACATTCCTCCAAAGCACCAGTGTGTTGCTTTTTAGTTAATTTTTTTTTAATATTTAAAACAAATCTGTTCTTTTATGGACAACTGATAACAACTCTTTTTCCTCAAAAAGAGAATATGAGTCAACCCATCATATGTTAGTTTCCTCAAACCAAATTTTCTAAATCCCTTGCTTTCCTTATTTTTAAAATTGTGAAAAAAGCTTGTTTTGATATCAAAAGTCTTAATAAAAATTCAGTTAAGTCTCTCAGACATCACTCTAGCTCTCCACTTGAGAAGTTACTTTTTTACGTGCCAGGAACAGCATTTTTTGATAGCTATGTTATGTACTCGTGGAAAAACTATATTTTTCTATATTTGTTTAGTTTAAAGTCCCTGAGTCTCTAAAATTCAGTAGCAGATTTTTATTTGAAATGTTTTAAATTTTCCTATTAATGAATAAAATACTTTTTTAAATTATTGAATTGCAAGATAAGCTGAAGTAACATGGGAGATAATTTTCAAAGATTTTGAATCAGTTATTCGCATAGTAAAATTTTGATAATCCTATATTATATTCACAATTCAACAACAAAAGAAAGATCTGTGCTTGATTTTTTTTCCCAGAGGAAGCTTTAAAGAGAAATAATGCAAATTTGTCGGCCTTTCTACAAAATTCTTTAAAATTATAACAAATGCGTCAACAAAAGGTGCTAATAATTTCATTTGCATTTTATTATTGCATGTTATCGTTTGTTTAAAATTTTGAAAACTGCTAAACTAATTTCTACAAATAAAGGGGGGGATGGATTCATGAAACGTAATTATTTCATGGAATTGGCCCCAGTAAAAAATATAAAAATAAGGGATGAGCTATATAACAGGCTTTATCAAATCCATATATAATTTAAGTTTTGCATACTATCAAAACTTAATCATGAAGTTTTTTCCTGAAATTTACAGCATTTACTAATGGCAACGCAATATTAATGTTAACAATTTTCACCTGATTCTAAAGTACCACGAGTTGCAACATTAAACTTAGGATAAAGGAAAAAAACACTCTAGATTTTAAAACATATTTTCTAATAAATTAACTAGGTATAAACGGAAGTATATACAATTTTAGAAAATCTGTGTGTATCAAGTAGATTTTTCAGCCTCTTTCGATGTCAAATCAATGCTGATATTCAAAATACTTAGTTGTAAAAAACCTCTTTGAGAAGGCCATGACAAAACTTTTAGTAATACAAGATCACGCTTGTATTCTATTTGGCATTCAGTTTTAATTTTGAAAGACCATAGGGTTTTCAATAGATTTAATTCTAAGAATGACGCAGCTTTTAATTCATACCTCATCCTTAATGCGTTTTTCATTGTTCCTCTAGTATAAGACATATACAATTTTAGAAAATCTGTGTGTATCAAGTAGATTTTTCAGCCTCTTTCGATGTCAAATCAATGCTGATATTCAAAATACTTAGTTGTAAAAAACTTCTTTGAGAAGGCCGTGACAAAACTTTTAGTAATTCAAGATCACGCTTGTATTCTAATTGACATTCAATTTTAACTTTAAAAGACCATATGGTTTTCAATAGATTTAATTCTAAGAATGACGCAGCTTTTAATTCATACCTCATCCTTAATGCGTTTTTCATTGTTCCTCTAGTATAAGAATTCTTATGAGTAAAAATCATTGTGAGTATTTTAATTCATATAAGCAATAATTTTTGCGTTTAATCAATGTTAAATCAATAGAAATCTATACAAATGAGTTGTGCCATAATAATTTTTTAATGAAAAATCTCCTTTGCTATGTAGCAAATAGAAAACTTATTTTGAAAGTAGAGTTCAATTATTATTAAATATTTTGCAAAGTCCACGATGTCTGAAGAAAATTCTATTGCATTTCATGCGCACATTCGAAGTGTATTATCATTAAAGAAAATAGAGCAAACTTGTTGTGAGTTAAGATGTATTTACCCTGTAATAAATTAGCCAGAAGGTGTTTTAATTTGTTAATGTTCCTTACATTTTTTGTTAAAAATCAGCGATGGAAAGTTATAATTTACCATATTTTATTTGTCAAGTACGACCTAGTATTATTCTTTCGGATAAGTTTGATGAAATTTGTATAGTTTCACACGCACTGAAACGAGCACAAAATTTGGTTGTTTATGTTAGATGTTGCAGGTAAATTAGTTTCAATTTTCTTGAACTGCTAACATGACAAATTCAATAAAAAGTAAAGGAAAGCAATGATTAAATAAACACTTTTGCTTTATTTTTTCTCCCTCTCTTACTTCGATCGTTTACCTTTCACATTCGTCTGAGAGCAATTATTTTGCTGAGAATAAAATGATGTTTTAAACAATGCAAACAGTTAATGGGAACTACTGCTCTTGTTTTAAACTGCTGAATTATAAATGAGCAAAAAAATTATACTTTTTTAAAAAATCACGCATTTTATGAGGCATTTTTTAATTCAAAATAATTATCCTAGTTTCATTTGACACAGTTTGACTATCTAAAAGACAATTATTGAAGAAAGCAGGTTTTTCTTTAATTGTATACCTTGACAAAGCTTTTTCCATTAAGTATTGAATTTTAAAATCCCCCACAGTAGTTTAATATTTGATCTTCCTTTTGGGAGTTTATATAATCCCTCATATATATATATATATATATATATATATATATATATATATATATATATATATATATATATATATTATTATAGTTCTAAATATACTTGCTCTTGCAATAAGTAATATTATCCGTTTATTTTGTTATGCTTCTAACTATCATTCTTCCTTTTAGAAATATTAAAAACACTTGATATGATTTGATTTGATTGGGAAAATCAAGGGTTCCATGCAGTTCGGCATTTACGGCACTATACGAAAGCTAAAGAAAGCTTCATAAAGACAATATGAAAAAAATAATGAATCGGTTACATTTTATTATTAGGTTTCGTTGTACAACTTTATGAACACATGAATAAAAATGGGAAAAAAAAGATGATGCAAAAAATATTTCTACAATTGGAGCGGAAGATAATATTGAGAAAAGTAAATGAATGCATTAACTTATATTAGATCGCGGAACACTTTTTCAGCTCTACCTTTAACTCCTATCATGTAGAATGGATATCGAAATAAATCACACGATTTTATCTAAATTATTTTTTCTAGTACCCAATAAATGACCTCGTTTAGATATGGATTTGCTTTTCATGAACTTTCTATAAAAAAATCTTAAATACTTACAATTTATTTTCTGTGAGGAATTGTAAAGGAAATTTGTATATCTGCAATTCCCTAACCTTAACATATTAAAATTTAGATATTTAAGGAATTTGTTCCAGCCATACTTTAAAACATCTTGATTTGATAGCTGTAGAAAGCTAAGAGTGATCCTAATGAAATAAGCACGCAAATATTAGCAATTAAAAACGATCGTACACAAGACATGAAAGACGTTCTGTCATTTTGGAATTTTTTTAAAATTTGACTCTTATTCGTGAGGAATTTTTGTGTAAAGGTAATAGCATTTTAAAATTATTTTAACTAAATACTCTTAGCAGATTTTGAAAAGTCTGAGCTAAATATTGAGAGGAAGATGATGACAGTTCATCTGTTATATGCTCTAGAATGGACCTCCAAAAGTAACAGTCTTTTGAAAAAAGTTGACGGTTTCTTCCAACTACTAAAGTTCATTGGAACCGTTTGGACCATCTCATCTGTGTGGCTATGTCCTTAATAGAAGGAATTAGATCCCCAAAAATGTTGACGGAATATCTTTGGAGAAATAATCAAGTTCCTACGTTTCAATCCAATCGTCTTTATATGTTCAAAAATCATATTTTTTAATGACAGTAACTTGAAATAAATTGGGGTATTTTGACGATAATCTAATATAATCAAAAAATTTTCTACAGTTATCATTTCAGATTGGAGTTATTATTAATAAGCATGAATATTTTCAGGTAATAAATTACTTAAAGTACAGTAAAATAAAATATATATATATAATGAGAAAGAAATTTTCAATTCCAAAAGTATTAAATATAGAATACAAATAATAATTTTAATTTTCCTTAATTTTAGAGTAAAAAGATTTGATATTCTTTATGCAAAAAAAAATGTATACCTTAAGTGTTTCTTGTGTTTGTAAGTTAGGATTTATTATTATGATACAACTCGTAGTGAATAACTATATAAAGTACTTCTAGAAAGCATTCAAAAACTCGAGTCTCATTTTGAAAGAATCTCTTCTTTATTCTTAAAGTGAAAAACACCACATGTGATTTTCTAAATCTCAGTTGCTAAATGTGGTTTTCATACTTTTCAAAAATAGAACTCATCAGCCGTTCAATTTCAGTGAGCTGAAACTCAACCAAACTACTGAAAAATTTTCTAAGCTTATTATCTGAGGAAATCCCATGCATTACTATGTACGCTAAGGACAGATTAAATATTTCTCCTATTATCAATAATAGTGAGTACTGTAGCTTCTTTGAGATATTTTTAGAATTTTTATTTCAGTAAATTGTTATGTGATGCATCCATTGAGGTAGAATTTTATCAGTGATGAGAATTTTGATAATTATAGAAGCATATCAGAGAAAATTGTAGAGAATTACAAAGTTTACAAAGAGAAAATGTATGCTTCATGTTAAAAGTAAAAGTATTTTAATAACAACTTCAAATAAAATAAGCTAAAGTTTCCTTGGTATTGTGCACGAAAGTATTCAATGCAACGTGCTTGAAACACCTTAACAAACTTTTTCTTTTAGGAATACTGAGATGTATTTAATTTCAGCATCTATGTATACTATTATGTACTAATACTGAATTATATTGCAGAAACCTGTTATAAAGAAATTCTTAACAGAGAACTTTATTTTGAGTTTTGAGACGCATTTAACAATTTTCACAAAAATCTGACATCCAAATTTAAAACATGTTTTCATGCAGAAATGATTGCATATTTTTGGGATTTGTAATTAGACTCAAAAAATAAGCGAAATGAATAGGGGAAATTTTCCTTGAGGCGATCATCAAGGAAAAAAAAACCTTTTTAAATATGTGTTTTCCTTTGAAATGTTTTCCTCCTTTATTCTAGGTTTAGATTCCTATTTACGACGCTGTTTATATTGTACTGCTCTTTTTAGGTAGGCTTTACTATTAAATGCCTCGAACAAAGTAATCAATTGTTAATTAAAGGTTTCCAACTGCTCATGATAAAGCGACGGCACTTATTTTGCCATGATATAGTTTTCTTTTTTAAGATCTGTGGTTGCCAATCCAAAAACATGTTCATTTCACTAGCTTGAAATAAAGAAGGTAAACTTAACTAACATTTTACACAGCTGTAAAACATTTCTTCGAAATTACCGGCTATGTCATCCTTAGGAACCACTCACAACGGCAAAACCTACGCTGCCATGGATTATCTACAAATTTTAAACTTTCGTTTTGGTTTTAGAGGTGTTCTACACCTGACAAGTTTTTCTGCTACGATTTTTTATCTTTTACCTTCCAAAAATATAACTTTTAATTTATTTGACTTACATTTTAATTTAGAACCATACATTTCTAGGGAAAGGTTAAAGCAAAAACCTTCTACAAGTAAATTTTTGCATGGTAATGTAATTGAAACTATCGAAATTCTCTGTAATATCTCAATCAGTCATTTACCATTCATTTTCTCAAAATGTCACATTATGCTCTAAAATGCATCTCAGCTATGTTTTAATTCACAAATACCTATATTCAAAGAGAAACTAAAGAAATATTAATGATATAAAATTTGTTTTTCTTCGGTATTATAACAGGGTATTATATTCGGTAATGTAATATTGATATATAATTTGATAATACTACTAACACTTCAAATAATTGATGGATGCCGCTGAAAGAATGTATTCTAAATACAGGATTTAAAACTGATTTTCAGAATAAATAGTAGTAGTTTTTAAAATATTAATTTTGCACTTTTAAAATTCTTATAATTACAGAATTTGCTGTTGTACTTAATATTTGTGTAATATTATTGCGAAAATAATTTTAATTTTACAAAAAAAATTTCCCGACTTATCATAAATAAAACTTACATTACTTCTTTCTCGGAATTTGAAATGGTCCAAATCTAAGAAGTTTCTCCAGATGAATAAAAATTACTACAAAAAATAGCGATGCCTTTTAAACAATTGATTTTAGAAAAACTGCTTTAGGGATTTAAATAAAGCTTAGATTTCTAACGCTTTAAAAATTAAATAATGGCTTTATTTACAATTTCTTATGCGAGAAAATTTATTTTAACCACAATTCAAATACAAGTATGACTAATGATTATACGGTCTGCGTAAGCTTTTGTGATCCAGCATACTAATTGATTTATGAATGGAATCACTCTCAAATAAATAAAAACATTTTATTTCCCGTGTTGACCAAACTACTCTGGAAGCCTCGGTTAATTTTTCTTATCTTATGTTTCGCTTTGACATTAAAGACCATTAGATTTGCACTCAATTTTGATGGATATTGCTTCTGACGTCCACTAAGAATGATCGAAAGCGACTGCCTCTTGAATATGTCAGAGACTCATCAACTGACAGTGCGGTCCGAAATAGATGTGCAGTCTCTAACAGTTATCGTGCATTACGAAGAAACGTGATCAAGAATAACTAGTTCTCGGTCTTCCCGTTAATTGAAAACATGTTAAAGTAATATATCCTAAGTGACTTTTGAAAAAAAAATGAGACTGCTTCTTTCACAGAAGACGGAAACTAATTATTTGTTTCCATGTAATTAAAATGCAGTTTTGCTTCGATAATTAAAAGTACAATTTCGCTCAGGTGTTCTAAAGATGAATCAAAAACATAAGAATAGCCCTGGAATCCGGAACCATAAGAGAAAAACATTTATCATCACTATCATAATGGACTGCTAATACCATTTGGGCTTCTTTGCTTAACAGTTTTTGCTAAGCTTTTTATGTGCGCTTGCTCCTTTTGCGATGCATCCCGCAGTCAGAGAGAGGATTAACTGACAACGGTCACTTCTAACAAGACATTTAAGAGAAGCGTTACAGTGAAAGAAGCAGATATAAACTATTAACGAGGAGACATTTACTTACACACGGAATTCCTGCTAATATAGACATCTGAGTTGGCTGGATAGAGTAATAGCAATGTAGACTTCGATTAATTACAGTTTTTTCGATTAACAGTTTTCGCTAAGCTTTTTATGTGCGCTTGCTCCTTTTGCGATGCATCCCGCAGTCAGAGAGAGGATTAACTGACAACGGTCACTTCTAACAAGACATTTTAAGAGAAGCGTTACAGTGAAAGAAGCAGATATAAACTATTAACGAGGAGACATTTACTTACACATGGAATTCCTGCTAATATAGACATCTGAGTTGGCTGGATAAAGTAATAGCAATGTAGACTCCGATTAATTACAGTTTTTTCGATTAACTTTCAATCTTTTTTATTTCAATGAGAGTATATACTTTCAATAGCAACGCTTTGTAATGTTATAAATTTTGAAAAAAACCTTAAATTTCCTAGAAAACATAATGTATTTTATTTAAAATTTTCATTTGATTCTGCAGAGAAAGGAGAGAGCTCATTTGTTACAATTTTATTTAAAAGCAGTTTTTTCTTTACTTTTTTCTTAAGTTAAAAGGGGAGTTTATATGAGTGATTTAAATCTGGTTCCGAATCATAAGAAAGCCCCTGTAGATGTTCCGCAGAAAAAAAAAAACCTTTTTTAAACTATCTTGAATTTTTTTACATTCTTGCTTAGAGTATTTTTTTCCTTTGCAGATTTAAATGTGAGTAATGTCAACCACAGCATAGAAACTGTTTTAAACTGCACGTCAGAAGAAAATTCTTACATTTAAAATTATGTAAAATATCTTTATCCTACAATTTACGCTTATAACTCTTTTTGGTTCCGGATATAAAAGAAAATTACAACTATGTATGACAATTTTATTGTTAATTATCTAAAAAATAGTATCTCTCATAGTTTTACCTTGAAAATCATTAATTGCCCTTTAATGTCATAATACTTTGACACGGATGACATCATTTGTTACCTTGACGAGTTTTGTGTTTGATAATTCATCATGACTTTATTTAAGTTATTTTTACTGAACTAGGAGGATATGAAAGTATTTTTCCTTTTAATACAACCCCTCAGATTATATATTTAAAATATACTTGTGATTACTTTTCTTTTACTTTTAATCGATAGTTATGTTGAGTGCATAATTCCATATTAAATATATATTTGTGTGTAAGTTAACATAAATAGAACTTGATTTGAAAGTCTTCGAACATGATGAAAAATACATATGCATCATCTTTTAAACTTATGCTTTGTGTTTCTTTCTATCCCTTTATTGCTTATAGCTTTTTCTGAGAAACATAATGTACTGATAGTCGATCCCTATCTTCGAATGTTTTTGTTGATAGCAGTATAGTTCAGGAATTCAAGCAAAAAACTGTACTGATTCCCCAAATTATGAAAAAAATTATTATCGTTGCTTATTATAAATACGTATGAATATAAAGAAATTTAGTAATTCAAAAAAATTTTTTTTGAACAGTTTGAGTTTTTAGATTATTTTATTCAAAAAGATATGAAATTCCAACCTGAATTATGTTTTTCATATGACCATGATTAGACAACCTTTCTGTCATAAATAGTACAACGAAAATTAGGGTGTTAGACTTCAGATATATCATTAATCACAGCAGTTTATTCAACTGTAAAAATAAAACCCCTTAAGGATCTCATCAAAAGCTTTTAATGGGTACATTTTGAAAATGCTTCTATGGAAAAATAACTAAACGTGATATAAATAGGATTATAGAGTTTGACAAAGAATCAATACACCTTTTTCAATAATTAATAAGAAATTATATTTGACAAGCTTCAGCAATTTATTTATTTTTTATTGTCTTCATAGTGGAAGGCATTAGGAAACACTTTATACAGCTATCTACCTACCTATCTGGCTTTACGTATAAATATAGTGATTTCGTAAGTATTTTTCTGAAATTTAAACAGGATAATTCTTTTTGCGAATGGTTATTCACTCTTTTTCATTGTGTTTCTGTCTAAATTGGTAGAAGTGTGGTGTAAGTGCCCCCGATTTAAGATAATTTAGAACACGTATTTCACTTACCACTTTCCACAATGTCTAACATTCTGTTTTCGTGTGATTTGCTGACATAAAAAAAATGAAAGTAATCTACAGCGAACAAAAGAAAATTTTTGAAATTTTAAAAAACCTAAAAAACTAACCTTTTTTATACAAGAAGAAAAGTTTTTAAACTTTTTAGGATTATGTTTTGATTCTCAGAGTATATTTTTAAATGAAAATTTGATTCCTCTTGGACTAAATTAATATAATTTTATGAAAGGAATGTATGACTTTAAAGTAGCTCAAGCCATTTTAAACTAAATTAAGTTTTCATAATCCTGTGATATCTATCATTGCTCTCATGCTGTAGCGTTATACAAGAGCCTTAAACAACGTTAGCTGAACGATTTTGGTGGTTACTGCTCATAAAATCCTTAGCTGAGTTCTCAGCCCATGATCATAAAATATAAAAAAATCTATTTAAGATAGTATAAAATTCTTGTTTCATGGTAGTTATATGGAAATAATTATAAAAATAAAACCGAAATGATTCATTTTAACTGTTGATTTAATTCATATAATTTCACCATATTACTGAAGCAATCCGTATAACACTTTAAAACAGACACTCTTTTTCGTGACAAAGATCCATTGAATCTGACATATTTATGAAAAATCATATCAACTGTGAGCTATGTTACAGACAATTATCTCTTCCTCCTTCAAAGACAATGATCTAAGAGAGTGACAAATAACAAGGCCTAACGCTTCATATGAGCATGGTTATGTATAAAAAGTTACTATTAGGTATGCTTTGGGAAATATTGGAATAAAGGTGGTACTGTGAAGCAAAAAATGACTATGGTCAAATAGACATCCTCAAACTTACATGCTTCTCAACTCCATTATTACAATTTTTTTCTTTCATTAACTCTCTACAATTTAATTTATTAACTGGAAACACATTTTTTCCATAATAACCACTACTTAAAAACATTTTTGTTCTAGAATGATGAAATACTGGTATTTTTCTCTGAGAAGTTTAGATGTGTAAATCAAACTGAATTCTACATATTTTGCAAAATATTTTACTGTAGTTACTCCTAGCAGACAATTTCATATTGAACTTTTAACACGGATATATCCTTTTATAAGGTTAAAATATTAAACATTACATTCTCCCCCATGCTTAGAAACATTTTAATTGTTTATTTTCCCTTAAATTATTTTCAAAGTTTTGTTATACATAAGTGCAGCCTGCTACGTCCAAATTCATCGAAATAATGCAAAAGAAGTTTAGGTCTAAAAGATCAGATATTTTTGTTATAAAAAAAATCAAAGTTTTGACTGTCAGTTGCAAAAATAATCCAGTTCAGGATAAGTGGATTTTGAGTATTCACGTTTATCGGTTATATCAAGCTCTAAGGGACTGAATGAATGCAAATATGATTTATAAATCTATCGAAGCGTAAGCTTATCCATTACTAAACAGTAATCCGTCGGAAGTAAACACCATTTGGAGAGGAACAACGTCAGGTTAGGAGAAGAATTGTTTGAACTGTTGTTTTTTAGGATACAGAGAATGTTGTTGTGACAAAAAAGGGGAAACAAATAAGCACCCTGTGACCACTTTGATTACTTTGATAAGTACCTTTATGGGTATAATTAATGCAATAATGATAAGTATTTTACACAGCTAAAACGTATTTTAACTACCCTTATGAAACCAGTTAATTAATGCTTCGAAAAAATTTGTTTCAACAACATAAGTTAAACATAATTATGATTACGTAAGTTCAACGTGACTATAATTATGTAAGATTTATGTAATATTTTCGTAACGAAGCACGTGAGATTATTTCCTATTTGCATAGGTATGTTTATTAAGAATGTGCAACACGTAACAAACTATTTTGACGGTGCTATTTATACCTAACTACATGTTTGAATCAAGTAAAAAAATTTAATGGATTTATTATTATTTTTACATTAAAAAACTGTAGCGCATTCTTTGATCATTTCTTCTAAAAGGGATTTGATAAGCATTGTCTTTTTATTTTATCTATTTTCAACTAGCTGTAAACTCATTACAATCACAAAAAAAACTTTAATTTGATAATAACGACACTAGCATTTTTTAAAATTTATCCAAATATTTTGGGTGTATATAAAATAATACAATGAAATACGTTATATTGAAGTATTTTTGCGACCACTGTATTTTCTCTTCTTTAGATGTCCAAAGAAAATATATATTCTAATAGAAATAAAAAATAGTATAAAACTTACTTTATAAATAGTAATTTTATAGAGTATTAAAAAATAAATTAAGAAATGTAAAAGCAATTATTTTCCACTTTATCAAAAGTTAAAAATTTTCTGTTATTCTGCTGAATAAGTAAAAATATGTATAATTATTAGCGAAAACCAAAGCTAATCAATAGAAAAAGCGCTATTTCAATGTAATTACAGGTTTTTTTTCTGAAAATATCAGGTCAAAAGAACGTTCATAAGTTGTAATTGTATGTTGTTATAGGTAGCATTTCTGATAGTGTAAGGAAAAGAGTTGCAGTTTACTATAACTGATATTTGTGTACATTATGGGTTCATTGTAAAGATTGTTATCCTTGTTTGGGCACTTTGATTTCATTATTACATTTGACTATATTCATTCATGTTATTATTCCCTGCAAAATTAGTGTCATATAAGTATGAAAAGTGGGGTTTTTAACAAAATACAGTAGAGCTCCAATAACTAATAAAAAAAAGCCTCTTCCTACTTATTTTATTATCTCTAAGGCATATGCGTGGGAAACATTTAGCCTTCAAGAACCAATTCTGTTTTCCCTTATAATCTCGAGGGTGAGTGTCAGGTTTTCGTTGATACTTCCTGCTGGAAAAACTGAGAGAAAACAACTCTTTGAGACTATCTTTTCTGTCAAGGGAGTGGCACCTAAAACTTGGTCTATTTATCTGTTTCTGTAAATTGGAATAGAGACTTTTGTTATTTTAACTTCTTTTTGGATTCCAATAAAACACAAAAAAGGGGATAAAAATCAAGCAATTGCTTTTAGAAAATCTTGAAGGCAATTCTAAGATTTATCTCTGTGTTCCCCTCTAAGGTAATATACCCAAGTTTCAGATATGTATAATCTGTACTGTCAGCTGCATGCAAAAATATGAAAGAATATGACTTAAATAAAGTTACAAATGAAAGTATCTTTGTTTTACTTATTGTTTTTGAAGGTCAGAAAGAGCTTTATCGTTTGTCACTAATACTAAAGTTTTGATTCCAGTACGAAATTCTTGTCACTGAGGCCATTGTTGATATGACTAATTCAATTACTCGGCTAATGTACTTATCAAAGATTTATTTTAAAGCATTCCTGTTTTCAGGTATCTATATAGTTAAGTTGCTAAGCCGACTTTTTGGGCAGTCCGTGAGTGAAAACTACTGCATCAACTTACTTCATTTTGGTATTAAATGGAAGATTGTAATCTGTAGATTTGTCAAATTCGGTTTTTGTAACCACAATTTCTACCAATTATCGATTATTTGCAATTAAAAATTTATTTCTGCACATGCTCAGTGGCATGTTTAAATCTGACTTTAGAAACTCATTGTTTCCGCGCTTGCTCAATAACATATTTTAATGATAAACACGTTTATTCCGAGGAGTCTCTCTAGATCTCTCTCTGCCATTTTTATTTTTATGATAATTATTTTTGTGAAATATAAGATTAAACCTGAGGGAAATTGATTATTTCGCGATGCTTCATTACCGATAATTTACAATTAAAAAAATTGCTTTCTGCGCATGCTCAGTGACATTTTTAAATATGGCCTTAGATACTCACTAAGCACGAGGCCGCTTAAACGCATTAATTTGTTTCTGCGCATTGTTATGATTTTCAACATTTGGCAATGATGTGTTGAGTATAATTTGTGCATTAGTACATTTATTTACTATCTAGCCGTCATGTTTTGAAGGGTACCAACTAGTATATATTTATTTTACTAGTCTGGTAAGCGCATTCAAACATTTGCTGTTCGGAATATTCTCAGATATTCTAGATTTTCATTTATTTATTTTTAATAATCCCCGCATATTGTAGAAAGGGAAAAAATCATTTGCAGATGAAGAAGAGTACTTTTCTTAAATGGAGTTTCGTACTGTTTAAACATTACTTTCTTTGTTTATTTATTAAAAGTCCCGGGACTGATATATTATTGCGATTTTTGATATAAAACAGAATATTAAAATACTTTCCCAATCAAATAGAAATACCCTAAATGGCTCCCTCCACTATTACAAAATATATAATAATCCAAAAATTAAATGTTCTTCTATAGCACTGTCGTTTCATTTTTATCACGTGTTTGTAACTTGATAAATCTATTAAAATTGGACAGCATACAATGATAGCAATCTCTGTTTACATGAATAAAATTCTCATACTTTAAAGAGCACCAAACTTCAGAATCTATTACATAACACTAAGGTTCTTTTGATGATCATGTTCCGAAGGTATCTGGCAACGATTAGACCGCCAGCCAAGGTCATTTTCGGCACGAAGTTGCCTGGTAATGACTGCAAGCACTGGAGCGGGGTTTCTACTCAGAACTTATCCAGAACTGGGTAGCCGAGATGCGTCTGAGAGACGTTTGATTTACCTGGAATTGCCTGGCTGCTGTGGCTTCAGAGGGTGCTTTGCAAAAATTTCGAAATGGTACATGCAATTCTCGAAAACAACGAACAAAAGCCCCAATGAAGAGAATCTAAGGCTTCCTCTCTCAAGAAAAGCTATCGTCAATAGTATTCGGAAACATCGCAAATGTAGGAATGGATTACTTAGCAGCGAACGGTATATTTTAATACGTGCATTAAAAAACTTCAATAAGCATATATTATATAGTATAGTCATAGCATTAATTCCTTTGTATTTTATCTATCGATGAATAGATTTTTAGATCCCATTTTATTTTCTTATAAACAATCCGGTCAAATAAAAAAGATAAGTGCGCGAAAATTCTCCCTAAATATTGCTGCACTCACCGTAAAAACTGTTACACCATGCTTAATAATTGATTTATAGATAAAAATCTGCTAGAGCCATTCTTCCTTAGAGAAAGACATGCAAAAAAAAATGTGTTAGAGAAGACTATACAAAGCCCTGTGAATAAATGGCTTCAGGAATCAAACATCCTACACCCCAAAAAACCTATGTTTTTGACAGATAGGAAGATTTTTACGTTAGAAATGTCTACTAGTTTTGCATGAAGTTTGAAGAAAATGTCTGCAAGTGTAGGATTCGTCTGAAAAAGTCTCCTCAAAGCTATTATTTATGCATATGTGATCTAAAATTTCCATATAGGAGTGCTCTTATGAGACACTCCTATTTATAAATTTTAGGGGACTACAGGAGACAGCTTACACTGCAATAATTTTCATTCCAAAATTCATATGCAAACGAGGGCTATAGTGGTTTGAACCAACCAACCATCCAGCCATTCTTTCCATTTACAGCTTCAACAAAAACAAAATAAAGCAAAAAAAATCTATTACGGTATCAACAGACAAAACAGATTGTTCAAATATACAGTTAGGAGGGGGTATTTCAAATTTAATTTCAAGTGATACAGTTGTGAAAGCTACAGAGTAACTGTTCTCAGAGTAATTTGTCTTATAAAGAATTCTTTTTATTTAGTTCACTGATTGTTGTTATGTTTTTTCATTCGTAAAGTGTTTCTTTTGAATGAAATTTGTATTTGGATAGATAATTATAGAGAAAATAAAACTACAAATCCTAAGTCAATAATGAGCTTTAGAAATTATTTCTTTTAGGATCTCGTCAACCACGTAAGGTTATAACCCTACGTGGTTACCTGTAAGCAAGAAACGCGAAAAAAGCAAGAAACTTGTTAAAGTTACGTTTAGCATAATATCTAATCCTGGAAGTAAAAAAAAATTCTTATTTCCAGTTGATTTACCATTTAGTTAGAAGACTAAATGGATGGGAATGTTTATGGAATGCCGAAAACCTTCTGCTGTTCTCATGTTACAAAATCGTTATTATTATCAAATCTGTTTTGGCAATCTTAAAGCTTACCACTTCATTATCGAGGAAGTCTACTTAACATTATTGTACGTTTTACTGTAAATGTTTTTATTTGTGCGCGTGGTATATATATATATATATATATATATATATATATATATACATATATATATATACATATATATATATATATGTGTGTGTGTGTGTGTGTGTGTGTGTGTGTGTGTGTGTGTGTGCGTGCGTGTGCGTGTGTGTGTGTGTACACGAGTGTGTTCATATGATTTTTGAAAAACAAAGTACAGTGAAGTTATATGTTTTAAAACTATAAAATTTAAATTTTTCTAAGTCACATGTGTTCACAGACAGTGGTAAATAATTTATTTATTGCTCAAAATTTAGAACCTTAACAAATTTTTCTTCTCTCCACGCGTCACAATATTTTAGTCGAAATGCATAATAAGTTTTGCGAATATACAGAGAAGGTTAAAAATAGGAAGTTTTCAGTAATGAAAAACAGTAAGATAAAATTTATCAACTAGAAAGAAAGTTATACTTGTAAGCTGTTCACTTTGATTTATCTTATTGAGTCAATGAAGTTAAAGGAGTTTATTATGTATGAGTGGTACCTTTTATTGGCTTTCATTTAAGGAATGAAATCTTCACCATGCTTAAGAAACTGTTATAACAAAGGAAACTAACATGCCCTTCACTGGCAGCTCTTATTTTTTCAGCGATGTCGTCATGTCATTACAAAGTTGAATAGACATAGTATAGCTTATTATTATCTTTTTTTCTTAGCGAAAAACTTTGATCCTCTTGAATCAAATTTATGAAATGTTTTTTTGTAAATGATTCTGCTTATTATGCATTAGAAAAAAGAAGGCGGCACTAAATTCCAGCGTAAACCCTTTTGTCTCATATCTCAAATTTTTGTACTGATTATGACAAAGTATTCATTAATTTTAATAAAGGTTTTCCATTAATCAGATATTAAAATTCTTTAATCACTTTTAGGGCCTGTTCACATAGGAGTCCGTTGCGTTGCGTTAAGGAAAAGATGACGTTGAGACGAAAATAAACCAATCATATGCCTCCACACGATTAGCAATGAAATTTTTAACGCCTATGATTGGTTTATTTTCGTCTCAACGTCATCTTTTTCTCAACGCAACGGAACGGACTCCTATGTGAACAGGCCCTAACTCTGTATTAAGTATTAAACCTTGAATAAATGCTAATTTAAACTATTTTAAAATCACCCTGAGAAGCAAAATTCAAATCTAAACTTTGTTTTTAAGCAAAAGTTCTCATTTTCTTCTGTTACTAAATTGAAAAAATGTTAATGTCCCATTAAATTGATCTTGAAATGCATTTATTTTTATTCTTGATTTTAAGAATACAAATCAATTCATTTTATCAATTATAAGGTCTTTTAACAATGATCGCATTCAAAGGTTTGATCCAGACATCAAGGAGAATCAAAATATACGGAAACCGCATGACTGCTGAAACATTTGTCGGCGGTTATTCTCCAAAGAGCATTTAAGGTTATTTTACGGGATGATTCTGTTTTCACCTTTCTGACAAAGATTTTTCTGCCGGCATATACTTGAAATTCCTATGTTCGGTATTTGATAGCAATGTTTTTGCGTATTCTCACCCGATAAAAGTCTAAATGACTTCTAAACCACTATGATTTGCAACATTGTAACCATTAAGCCGGCCACAGATTCTATCGAGTAACGTGCATACTTTCAGCTGGAGAAAGGATTTTAAAACTCTTGTTTACACCCCTAAAGGCAAAAAGAATATTTTAAGCTTTTGGAATATTTGTCATATTCATAAAGAGTGGAAAAAAGAGTGAAAAGGATTTCTGTAAGATGACACTGTTTCTAGGCCGAGCTTCTCTCGCAATTTATTGTATTTCCTGATTTGTTCCTTTTCCCTTTTTTAAATGAAAGGTAAATATCATTAAAAGAAATATGTTTTTACCCAATAATAATGCATTGTTGGATATGCTAAATTATTCCTGGAACATGACGCATATATCAAACGTGTGCCAATGAGTAGAATAATTATAATTTTGATATTACTATATTATTAATGCAGTTACAATAATTAATAGTTTTGTGGTAAATTTTTAGAGGTTTAAGATTATATTGCTATAAAGGAACTCTTAGATACTCATAGAAATGGAAAATTGAAAAAAAAATTACATTTCAAAGATTTAATTTGCGTGGGTGTATGTCTGTGTGAGGGAAATATTCATAAAACCTGCTTTCCCAAACTTTCTTTATAACTACATTAACATATTAACACATTCATCTTTATATCATACTTTAAGTCTCTAATATCTAGAAATAATTTTTCTATAATTTTAGAAACACTAGTCCGAACTGTAATCCTTGTTTTACTATAAGGTGCAAATTCTCATCTAAAATACAGTAATATATAAATTATTTATCTTAATTCTGCACTGCTAAAAAATTTAAAAAATCTGTTGCTCAAATTTGTTTAAATATTCACCGAGTATTCTAAAATTAAGATTGCAATTAAAAATTGTCTTATAATTTGCAAGTAAATCTTTAAAAGTTTTCTGTAAAGAACGAACAAAATCAAGTGCCATAGAAACTTTCCTTTTTCGTGAGGGAGAATTGCCCAGTTTTTAAAAGAATTTCATCTACTTTAAATCACATGGTATTTTAATAGATTTTTTTAAATTACTAAATGATAATATTACAACGAAGGGAGGAGTTTAAATAAACAAATCTTTTCGGGCCAACTCTCGCTTTCATTTCATGCAATTTGTTCCCGAAGAGAATGGGCATAAAAATAGAAAGAAAATATGTACTCCAAACCACCAACGGGGCCAAAACATTACTTATAGAACAAAAAATATTAACAATATTAAAATGTGAATTGCGTTTTACTCAGTCCGATTCACATATATTCGGAAGGTCATACGAATGTCCCTTTTTCGCTATCTTCTTTTGTTTTAGGTGCGTCCGCGCATGTGCTTTGCATTTTCTTTGTTTTCGTCTAGTACTGGATCAGCAAACCATCCAAGTGTCTTTTTTTATTTTGTTTTTCTGCTCCAGCTACATGGGCTGCCTTATACATTAGCCCCGATATGAAAAACATAAACAGAAGCAAATCCGAAGACAAATCCCAATAGGGGGTGGGTATTTCGCGCACCACTGGTTCGAGACCTATCTGTGACTACTTTCCCATCATCTGTTCCACAAATATCCTTAACAATCTGAACTCGTGTGAAAACATTTCCATTCTTTCACGTTTTTCTGTCAGAAGTTACCTCAGAAAAAACTGATGACTTACTAAGAATGAAGTCTTGAAAAGAGACGTTTTTATCAGTATGCTCAATTAATCTGATACAACTGGTAAATCTTTGGTACAAATGGTGCAAGTTCTTATCGGAAATAAAATTTAACTCGGGATAAGCCAATAGAAAAGGTATTTCCATCAATGCTTTTGTTTGCCGATCCACTCTGTTTAGGATCCAAAAAACTTAAGAATTTGCTTTGTAATATGACAATTTTAAAACTCTAATGACAGGAGAGCAATCGGGGGATTATCCTGATTTTGAATGTAGAAATGAGAAAATCTTAATTATTTTCATATCTAAATGCGAAATGAAATGACAACAGCATTTGCTTTTACGCATTAACCTTTAGCTTACGGGGCCCATTTTTCCAATTCCCTCTTTAAAACTGGGAATTTCACACCCTCTCTGTAAGATTATATATATATATATATATATATATATATATATATATATATATATATATATATATATATATGTGTGTGTGTGTGTGTGTATATATATACACACACACACATACATACACAAACACACACACACACACACACACACACACACACACACACACACACACACACACACACACACACACACACACATATATATATATATATATATATATATATATATATATATATATATATATTCATTCATTCTTGGGCCCATATTCTTGGGATACATGCTATCCCACCCCGTAAGTAAAAGGTTAAATATACAAACTAGCTGGGAAAATATACTTTAGATATGAGAACGCTAAAAGCATTAAATGGAAGATCGGTCAATGACATTTTGTAACAATTTTAGTTCAACTGAAATCCAAGAACAACGTTCCCAATTGCATCCCAAGATATGACTACATTTAGCAGTTCCAATCGATAAAACTGATATTAATTCCTTTGACAGTTCTTCATTGAAAAGAAAAAAGAGCATTTTTAATGATGGCTTCATTGTTCCTCACCATAAAAATACAAATACCTTAAAAGTGGTAAAATGCATGAATGTAAATTTATGTGACGCAGTTATTAAATGACAGTGAAAAATTTAATCTATTTTTTTCGATTATTTTTGCTTTGCAAGTCATTTTAGTCAAAGAAAGCAATCACTATTATTCCTGAATTTTAATTTCCGTCCAAACAGCCATTCCTTGTCAGGACATTGTTATATTTACTTTATTTATAAAGATTACAATTATATTTTTCTCACAAATTGATATTGTCTCATGCCTCATTTATCTCTTTCAAGGAAAAAAGAGAAACTTTGCAAATTACGCATTTTTAATTTTGGATTTTCATGGTTTCAGTCAGTTTAATAACTTCTAGTAAATTATAATAGGACTGATTAAAACGTGACCCTCTACTATCTACTTCTCTATTTAGTAATAAAATACAATAAATGAAGCACGTAAATATGAATGTTATTATTTGTATTCGCCTCAGAAGGACTTTTAAAAAATTTTCGACAAAAATAAGGAAAAACGGGCCATTTCTAAGAAATTTTAGGATAGAGATTTAGAAAATGAAAAAAAATAGTGGACCTCGGTTACGGTATCATAAAGGTCAACCGTACGATAAGAAAGACTGATAAGTGTTAACTTTGAAATTCGAAATAAATCATTTACTAATCTTTTGAAATTGACTAAAAACTGTAATTTTCTAACTCTGAATTATAGCGTGAAAAAGCTCATAATATCTAATTAATATCGCATTATAAGAAAAGAAAATATTTATAATGTAGTCTTGAGGGAGAAAGAGGAAGATTAAGCTGCATTTCGGACGACCCTCTCTCTGCATTCGGTTATCGAAAGTGAAAGTGTGTCACAATGAACAACAGCAAAAGAAAAACCTATTTAGATACTGTTTTCCATAGACTTAATAATTTATATATTTAATTTTGGCTTTTTAAACATCATTAAAATTCGAAATGACAATAATTACGTCAATCTCAACAGAAAGGAAACAAAATATTACTTCATGGGTAAAATTCCAATGTTCAAAATAATTACTTCTTCCGAAAATATGTCCTTCCTTATAAACACATTACCCTAAAAGAAATTCGATCATTTTAAACATCATAGAAAATTTACTAGTTACACGTAGCTGAGTTATGCGTTTCTAAATGCCAGTAATGATGAATAGTTCGTATAAACGTGCATAAATGCATACTTGGTTTTACTAAAACAATATTTTAAATGAATTCTGTCTGTTCGAACGCATAGAGAATAGTATGGCGTTGATTACTGTCTGAGTATATTGAATAAAACGTGTTATAATATAAATAAAAGCGTTATAATATAAATCAAATAGCTACAAGATAAATCTTGATGAAGTAAAAATCTTCAAGCCCTAAAATATTTCAAATTTACCGATAAACTCTTAATTTGTAGTGAACCCGAAATAATCTATTTCTCTAAATAATAGTTTCGATTTTATTATTTTTTCAGACATATATTTCTTTAAGATATGTATTTATTATAAATCATTTAAAGTTTCTCTATCGGAATTTTTGTAGGATAAAAGTGTTACAGTCAAGGACGTAAGGAATCTGATATTACTGTTTAGATTCAAGTTTACTCATTAATTTTATTCCGCAATTCATAAAAACCACAGCTGAGATTTGTACTTAGCAAACTGTGTTAAGAGATGTGACAGAGCACATTATCCTTTACAATGACTAAATAGATTACGACCATACTATAGCATAATACATATCAACTATAAGCGCATTTAAATACGGCTATAATTACTCAAGTGCTTAAGGGGAGTGTTTGCCATGAGAAGTAGATCTAAACGGCTTAGTGAATCCATTTTAAGTCACATGTTAACATTTTACGAAAACATAGTTAATAGTGGTGTCACTTTTGCGTCATCTACGCTCAGAATGAAATAATTTTACACTTCATTACGTTGAACTATTAATTCCTCCCCCCTTTCATTAGTTGAGTTGATTCTGGTCTTCTAAAACTAAAATAGTCTTTTAGTATTTTTGCAGTTTATTAAACTATGCAAGGTCTATCAGAAAAAGGAATTTCTCAGAATTGAAAAATCTGTTTATATATATATATATATATATTCATATGGGGGAAAATTTCTAAATTTAGCTACAAGAATTTTCAAGATATCGAACTAAAACTTATGTACTTTACATTTGTCCTGCTTCATGAATTGGGAATTCAAGTTGGCATTAGCAAAAGTGCCAACTTTTCTAAATTTTTGAGGTGTAACGCTTTTTTTTTGTTTGACAGTTTTTCCTAAAAACACTGTTTATTCTTTATTTTAAAAAGCCATTCTATGATCTACTGTTTAATGCAACTGAAACCTAGGAACTCTTTGAATTGATGGAAGACTCTTTGATAAACTCTTTGACATTGATAAGGATTCGAAACTCTCTACCATTATCCTTACAACTTGTTAAAATTTTGCATTATAATCTCTAAATAATGCACGAAGTTTTCCTCGTGTGCAATATTAATACGGCGTTTTTTACCTTAGAAATTTTTCCATGCAAAGCGTCATTACAAATGACACTAGTCTCATCACCCTGATGTAGCGATCCTGTAACAATGCATAGCAAAAAAACGGTATTAACGCACGCCACTCTTTTTTCTTAAATTCTCTGACGCCACACGGTGTACACAGGATGTTCTCAAGTATAACGTTTTCTAAATATAAATATCACCATCATCTAAGATGCTATCTATAATCTTTGCATGTATGTATCCATTACAGGAAATTATCATTTGGGTGTGTGTGTAAGTAGTGATAGTTTCTGCATACAAAGGAATAGTTTAGTCTGGATACATAACAACTTATGTTCACTTTTTTTTCCATAAAAATATCTAACTGAATATTGCTTAAGAGTCAATATAAAACATTAATCATTCCTTTGAAAATTTTAATATCAGTAATGGTTTTCTAGACTTGAAAAAAATATTATTAATATTTATTTAGTCTAATGCGAAGGCATTTGTTGTTAGACATTCACCTTTTGTCATTCACCGCTATTTACTGGCTATTTTATTATTATGGGAGCACCATATAGGTTAGCCAGCATTTCTATATGGGGGATGACACGGAATGTGCCTTTGAGGTGCCTATGAGGGGGATGACACGGAATGTGCCTTTGAGGTGCCTATGAGGGGGATGACACGGAATGTGCCTTTGAGGTGCCTATGAGGGGGATGACACGGAATGTGCCTTGGAGGTGCCTATGAGGGGGATGACACGGAAATGATCAAGCCTTATTCGGGATTTGAACCCAAGCGCACTACGAAATTATTAATATTGTGTACACTAACTACCATAAAAATTTTAATATTATTACGATTTATATTGTTTTCAAACACATGTTCCTTTAGTTATGTGTACTATAGGAGAGACGTTTTTCAAACTCCCCAAAATTAAGAAAAAGGAGCAATTTTTCAGCATTTAATTTTATGCCTTTGATTAATTTTTCTGTAGTATTTGTCTAATACCTTTGAGCTTCTGTCTATGTATGTCTATTAACTATGTCTATTAACTTCTGTCTATGTATGTCTATGTAAGTCTATTGAATATTTCGAATCCTTATCAATGTCAAAGAGTTTATCAAAGAGTCTTCCATCAATTCAAAGAGTTCCTAGGTTTCAGTTGCATTAAACAGTAGATCATAGAATGGCTTTTTAAAATAAAGAATAAACAGTGTTTTTAGGAAAAACTGTCAACAAAAAAAAAAAGCGTTACACCTAAAAAATTTTGAAAAGTTGGCACTTTTGTTAATGCCAACTTGAATTCCCAATTCATGAAGCAGGACAAATGTAAAGTACATAAGTTTTAGTTAATAGACTTACATAGACTTACATAGACTTGAGCTTCTGTCTATGTATGTCTATCAATTTAATCTAATAGCTCTTAGTTGCAATCTAACACAAATTCTAAGAGAGCCTTATAACTTCAATTTATTACATCCGCCATATTTTTCCGGTATATTTTATCAATGTGAAAAGTAGGTCAAAAATAAAATAACATTTCCCGTTACATAAAATTTTATTACATTCCAGTGCCTCTCCCGTAAAAGAATGTTTCACTTCCTTCTTAAGAGTTTCCCAAATTCTGTAACTTCGCCCAAAAAACATGTATAAGCCTAAGGAACATTTTCCACTAACAGGAAGTAATTTTGAATCTCTTAATACCAACAGAAACTTACGTAGATCCGCTTTATTTTAAAGTTGTATGCCGTTTAGTGCTATCCTTGGGCTAACTGCTATCCTTCTCGACTTTGAAACGTATCCAATGTTCTGCAGTTTAAATCCTCTTAGTAACAGAATACTTCTGCTCAATCTAGAATTATAAGTGGATAAAATGCCGTGCTGTTCATTTAATCTCTCTCGTCAACCTACTGAAGTCGGGTGAAATTAATTATTACTGAATGAAATTTTAATTACAATTGACAGAGAGTATACGATGATAGGAAAGGTGATAAAATAAAATATATATTTCGCAAAGCAATTATTTAGTTTTATTTTATGAGTCTTTTAGAAGAAAACGAAACAACGACGAGGAATGTGACCCCGCACCCCATTCAAAGAAATTGGGAACATTTTCAATAAATCATATTTTATCTTTTATAAGGAGAAATAAGAAAAAAAATGACGGAAAAAAACCCTTTGAACAGGTTACCATAATAATCTCTAAAAATAATTTCAAGGGAGCTCGAAAACATCATAATGTTTTTCATTCTTCTACTTTTTAAGTTAAAAATATATTAAATCAAATCTAATACGATAATATCAATTAGAAAACTGCAGTATATAAAGGAAGTTGATGTGAAGCATTCTCCCTATTAAAACCTTATGGAAGTTGATTTTTTTTTCTTTTTGACTACCAGAAGTGTCAGTGTAACATACGGTTTAATTTTGAAGAAATGAATACATAAATAATCAAGGATTTGAGAAAAACTAGTCATATTGAACATGAACGTCAATTTTTCAGGTCAAAAGAAAAGTTTTTGTACATAGCTGAGGAAAAGAAAGAATACGATATGAAAAGTTCTTGCTGATTTCAATACTCACGCAATTCACATTCGGTATGAATTATAATATGTTTCACTGATTATTTCGCAAATATAATTTAGGTAATTTTGAACTTAAGTAACTCAGAGAACATCCCTAGATTCAACTTTATGTATTAAAATTCGATTCGTTCGGAACGGGCAAACATCTGTTTTGCAATCAAATATGAATCTGATCCGAATAGACGTTCAGAAAGATTGAATATAGAAACATTAATATTCTGTAGTTTCTGTTTTTGTATTTTTAATAAGGTTTTACTTCTTATTAAAAAGTTTACTCTGTAGCATATTGTAAAAATCTAAGGTATAATTATGAAGCCTCTATGAGTTAATGCAGGATAATGTAATTTTAAACTTCATATATATATATATATATATATATATATATATATCTGTTACTTTATGACAAAATGTGGAAGATGAAAGTTTACAAATAACCTTCGCAGACTGAAAGGATTATCATTAAGAACTAATAAATAATTATATTTTAAACATACAAAGTTCTGAATTGTAAGACAAAGTACTGAGTATAAGGACGGAGATTGTAACGAGCATAAAATAACTAACGATAACGAAGCATGAGGGAGATTATTTTAATGGCTTTCAAATTATAACTTAGTTTTTCTTCACTAATTAAATAAATCTTTTCTTATGTATTATCTTTCAATTTGAATATCTACTCTGAAATATCTTCAGTTTTGTGATATTAAAAGTCATAATATGAGACCTTTTTCAGGGATTCAATTCATATTTATTTTACGACGCACACAAATATTTTAATTTAACAATGGATTTTTCATCTGCCCAAAATTATCTTCTCATTTCTTTCAATGGCAATCGTATTCCTTTTAGAAATAAAAGCATGATAATACAAGACTAAGAATATAAAAATCAGGCAAGATTTTCGCAGAAAATACTCAGATAAACTGATTTTATACTTAAAAAAAATAAATTAAAAAGTGAAATATGGTGATCCAATTCATAATTTGGGGGGACGCTATGCGTAAATATGGAGTCCAAACTGATTCACAGTCTATTAAACTTTGCGTCCTTCTCAATTTTTTGATGGATGTGAACTGTAATTTACTCTCACATATTTTATTCAAATATTCTTGCGATATATTTTTAAAGCATATTGGCGCGCTAAAATAAGGAGAATAATCATTTGATTTTGTTACTTGAGATTAATTTACCAAACATAGAAGTTTGTTTTAATGTCGAAAGCATCTTAAGTGTTTCGTGAAGGCACGCATTCGCACTGTACTCTATATATTTTGATTTAATAACAGCATGTAACCTTAAAGAAGAGAGTTGTGTTCTCTTACAAGCTTTGTAGGAGATGCTCGAACCATTTCAGTGACGTGCCAGTAAACCTTGCAACTTTTTACATACCAACAACTGAATTTAAGGTTAATTTAACCCCAGAGCATCGAGAATAATCGCAATACCTGTTTTTTATATCATTTATCAATAACAAGCATATTAGAAGTTTAAAAAGTTAAAACTAGTGAAATATTTTGAGAAAATCATGTCTATCCATTCTAAACGATAAAATCTCGCAAAACTGTTTCAATATCTACATAATTACCCTACTGGATTTTTTTTCAATATTAAGTTAAAGTTTAAATTAAGTTTATTAATCTTAACTTATTAACAATTTTTTCTCAATATTTTTAGCCGAAAAGGTGAAAGCATTGACATCGCAATGTGATTTGAAATGAGCATTCGATAATCTAGAGTATCATAGATCAAAAATCAAAATTGTGGCTATACCATACCACATCCCTCTGATTGTCCGATCTGTTTAATATATATATATATATATATATATATATATATATATGTGTGTGTGTGTGTGTGTGTGTGTGTGTGTGTGTGTGTGTGTGTGTGTGTATTCTGTACTGGCTCACGATTCTCTTATATTACTTTCATTGTATTAGTTCTTAATCCAGAAAAACATTTTGCTGGAAATTTAATAGCTTGTACATTTGGACATTCATTACCTATTAATATTTCTTGTTCTATCAACGAAATCATAACTGCACTCATACGGCACAATGCTTGCCAGATATTGGAAGGGGGGGGGGATGCTTAGACTTGGCAGTCAGATTCTCATAAAATGAAACACATGATATTGGGACTTTTTACATAAAACGAGAGAGTTCGTTGATAGATATTAAAAATATACATCTTGTAGATAACATTTTTTCATGATTATATATTTGCTTTTGTTTGTCTAAAGGCATAATAAAGTTAAGCAAGAGCAGTAGTTCTCAACCTTTGTATATCTAGGCACCCCTTTGGATGAACTTCAGACCTTACGCCCCCCTACCTAGGCCTAAAAAAGCGCAAGTAACAGTAGTAATATATACATTCTACACATTGTTGGCTAACCATCCTCCTCCCCTGGTTATCCCTCACACCTCCCTAAGGCGGCGCCCCCCCCCCCCCAGGTTGAGAACCACTGAACTAGAGAATGATTTAATCGAGGAACTAGCGCTTTGATTATTTCTTCCCAAAGTTAACTGTCTGTAGAATGCCATTCGATTCTTTACGCTTTCTATTACAAATCTTGACCATTATAAAATTGGTTTCTATAAAACTACATAATGCAAATAACTATTAGTGAACCAAACAGGGAAAAAGCTGAAATGTGAAAAAAAGTTTGTCTTGATATATGGGTCTTCGAGTATAAAGTCCCTACAGTTGAGTAAAAACAATGTAAGGTAAATTCAAAGTACTTTACGTTATATGTTGTAAAACCTGAGTTATCTTCTCAGTATTTAATTAAAGAAATGATAAAGAAACTATGTAATAGTTTAAAAATAAGAAAAGTTATAGAAGAAGAAAACTAGTTTTAAAATCTAACGCTGCACAAGGAAAAAATATCCGTAGCAATAAAGACTGTGTGTAAATTTATGAACCCAAATTTTGTCATGTATTCCATACTGAATGTGTGACGCAGAGATGGTTTAAAAAAATTTCAGACTAATTTGTAATAATGTTTTTCTCAGGCTTGATCTGTAATATCTAGGATACAAATTCTTCCTTTCCAGATTTTAATGTGTTTTAATGTCCCTGCGATCCCTACCTACCAACTTTTGATAATTCCCTACAGGTTATAAATGCTTCTCATTTGACAATAATTTCCTTTCCATTCAAATTTTTTATTCTCCGATCACAGATAACAATTTAAAATTACTCTACCAGATACACATTTCAGGTTTAAAAGGAAAAAAAGGTCTAAGGAGAAATCTTTTGTTGTCTTGAAAAGCCAAAAATGCAATAAAAAATTAAGAAGCGGCAATGCAATAGAATCAAGAAGGAAACTAATGGTAAAGAGTATGTCTTATTAAAATCTTTATAACGATCGTGTAGTTCCCATAAACTCACTAAAGGTTTAGGATTTTAATAAAATTGGAAGTTTTGAAGATTCGTTGTCGTGTGAATTCTTGTATCTTTAGAAAATATGAATATGGGGAAGGAAAATATTTCTTACAAAATGCAATTCTCCTGACTTGAATTGTGTTTAATGGTTAGAATGATGAACTTTTTAACTCAAATATCTTAATTAGTTATAATTTGTATATCCCTATTCTAATTCAGATGGATTCTCATACAATGAATAAAATATAGATGCGTTTAAACAACAAAAAACCCAGAAAAAATTGTTAATGAAATTTTTTTTTTTTTGTTAAATCCAATGCGGAGGCACTTGTATTCAAACATTGGCCCTTACTATGCCGCAGTTTTACTGTCCATTTTATTGTGGGGGCACCATATAGGCGGACAGCATTACCCCCTATGAAGGGACGACACGAACGGAGGCATTTTTCGTGGCGCAACGCTGGGACTCGATCTGAGCACCCTCAGCACCGAAAACCAGCGCGCTGTACCACTGGGCCGCCACAAGCCCGTTAATGTAATTTAATGACTTTGATTTTGCTCGTTGTCATGGGGCAAACCACTTTTCAGCATGAAACATTTAGGTTTTTTTAAATTTCTTACATATTGACACTGAAAAGAACTTTAACTGATTATATTTTGGTAAAAACTTAAGTTTAATAAGCGTATGATGTTAAATTTCGATAACTATCTGATTTGATTTTATAAAAAAAAACAGTTTGAATTTCCTCGCTTTTGTAACACGTTTATTGCTTTTTTGCGCTTTTCTACCATGTTCTTAGAAAGAGATGTAAAAAATTTCGTAAGAAAAATAAAAGAAAACGAGCAATCACACTCATACGTTTTAGAAATACTAGCTTGATATTTTAAGTAAACAACGTGGAAAGGAGGGGAAACTTAGATAAATCTGGGTTGGGTTGGGTTGAGTTGGTTTGGTTTTGAGGGCTATGGTCATCTTTTTGCTATACCAGCGTTAATTTCACCAGCGCTAATGACAGATAATGTATTATGCAATAATAATGTGGAAACTATGAAGAGAATGTTATTCCTTACTAATAAATGTGTTTATCTCATACATGGTCTATGGTTTTCTATTGTCTCTTTATCTTATTCTTACTCTCTTTTGGATAAACACTTATTAAAACAGACTTCCATACTTCTATAGCTGTACAGTGTAATGAATACTACCCATGTAAGTAGAGAGTTACGAATAGTTAAACGTGAAGAAAGATGGAAGAAAAGTATGTTGATGGAAAGGTAGAATGAAATTTAAGTACAATTAATCACCCCTCTAGTTTAAACTTCTTGCAATTAAAATGTAATACTTTTAAAACCCACAAATTATTTTAGTCTTGTAAATTTTTATCCAATCGTCAACAGGTTTTAAATATTGGTTACTATATTTATAGGCAGTAGACATTTCAAGTTTAAGTATACAGCTCATACAAATAAATCTTCTAAAGTTCAATGTATTCTAAAGCAAATATAAATAGTGGAAACAAATAATGATAGAAAGGATGCGTTGCCGACGCACATGTCTGGTATCTTTATCTGGATGTTAAATCTGCATTCATAATCAGAACTCAGCAACAGTAAAATGTTATTAGATATTAAAAGTTAGAGGTAAAATACGGTTTTCTAGGTAAAATGAGAAGATAAACATAAAAAAATCTTTTTATCAAAAAATCTGGCTATCGTGTAGATCTTATATGAAATAGGTGTGGGAATCGCATTCACTTCATTCATTTATATCATTGTATCTTGAGATGTGTAAAGGATCTCATAGGCTCCAAATGGATTAATGTGAAAAAAATTATTCTTGTGTGTTTACATTGGTGTTTTTGCTAAAGGAGCTGTAAAAAATTGCCTACCCCCCAAATAGTACAATGATTACAAATTTCTTTTAGAAGAATCAAATGAGAGTTTCCCAAAGATATTGTTTACACCCATTCAATGATATTTTGGGATAAACTTTGCTGTCATTTATCTTAATGTTTTCTTATATATTTGAACTAATCTTAAATAACCAACAACTGCACATATCTTCAAAAAAAGGAAACAATTGTTTCGGTTTAAATCAAATCTTTATTTCAAAAAATTGAAAAAACAATTCCAGTTCTATTCAATATTAACAGAGAATATGATAAAGATACAGAGAGTATTATTTTCTCAGTTATTCTTCAATAACACTGTTTGCGCGTTACAATTTTGAATAATTTTTTTGAAAAAAAACTAATCACTCACCTTATAACTGCTTACTCCACGGAATAGTGTCCCAATTTAAAGAAAGCATTATTAACTGACCGATAATAACGTCAAAGGAGGTCTAACTACTTACTTCGTTAATCAGCACCTTAAGTTAACTATATTCCTTCTAATCAGTCGACTAACAGAATTATTTCAGACCGAATTCTAAAAACCTATCAGTTCTTAAGAAAAATTTGGAATCTATTGAAATGCCAATCTAAGAATTGTATGCTTGTGGAATTTAACGGAAATATGTTAAAAAGAAACATGCCTTTGTGGTTAAAGTACATTCTTTTTTATTTGATAAATTTTCTAATTGGCAAGCCAATTCAAAGATTTTAGTAACTAGTAAAACTAGTAATTAGTTTAGTAATTAGTTATTTAGTAAAACTAAAAATGTATTTTTAGAGTGCCTTTTTAAATTCCTCTAAAAGAGGTTAAAATGCAGTATGACCTCTCAGCTATTGCTGATAAATTTCGCCTGCCTCTCAACTTACCAACCTACCTTTCTACTTACCTACCTACTAACCTACCTACCTGTTTTCTTAGGCCTATGTGTTTAGAAAAGGACTTAGGGACTCAAAGAAAAAGAGTATAAAGGGGTTGCTATATCATCTTTTTACTTTACATTAAAGGTTTTGTTTTAGGGTATAACACATCCTCGGATAGAAATGTGTTTTATGTCTTGAATTGTCTTGAAATTATGTTTTTATTATCAAGTTAATTTTAAAATATTGCTTGAGCTCGAACAACTATGAAAAAACCTAAAGACGTTTAACAGATTATTTCTTTTTTCTTTAGGGTATCCTATATAATAACGCATCATATTCCTGCCGTAAAATTACTATATCAGCAGTACTCCTATGTTACTTTTTTGTTAGGGAGAGATTAATTAGGGCATAACGCATTTAAAGATTATTTTTAAATATTCAAAAGTATAAATATCATATATATATTTGTGTTAAATGCTAAATGAGTTCATTTAATTTTCTGAAGTAAACCTCTCATTTTTCACGGCTAGTAACTTTTAAATTCTTGCCCAAGAAATATATAGCAATACAATCAGTTTGAAATTGGAAATAATTTATCGCTGCGTATGGGTTACTTGAAGCGTAAGGACAGCAAACCAACAGTTTTCTTTCAAAAGTAAATACAAAAGAATTTATGTTGAACCATTTAATAAAAAAGGAAATATTTAGTATTTTTTAGACTTAAAGGCCCCCTTACATGCAATCTAAAAACTTTTATTAATTATTGTCCAAGCAAAATATATGTTGATGTTTTTTCTTTCTTTATTTCGTTTTTTTTTGGGGGGGGAGGGAGGGAAGATAAGTTTGGTTATTTACAAAATTATAAATTAAAAATAACATAAATGATGCTTTGAGAAGTACAGGGCTCATAAGCATTACCCGAGGCGATAATATACGCTCACCACCACGCAACTTTACCGCGAAACCTCGTCATGTCGTTGTAATAAACGGAATGAAAAGGCGAACTCGCTCAACCGTTTGTAAGAAAACTCGTTTTATAAAGTACTTTTCTGGAGCAAAATTTGGCTCAAACATTGAAATAGGCAAATGTGTACTATATATCTATTATTCCAACAAAAACTCGAAGGTAATAAATTTGCGAACATCTAAACATAGTTTGACTAAATGCATATTTAATTTTTTTTTATGCCTTACGCTGTCTACAGTATGCTAGCAAAAGGTAGTATAAACTCTGGTGTAGTTTTTTCATCGTCCAAAATTTCAAAAAGTAACTAGATAGATGTCAGAATATTGAGGAAACTCAATATAATCCACCAGAGGGTGAAGCCGTACGGCAAATTGCTCGAGAATTAGAGAGTTTTAACAAGTCTACTGCCAGAAAGTTTGGAACTAATAATTCATCGTTTTGGTACTCTAGCCAGCAAGAAAATCCATCTTAGATCCCGCCTGAATATGAAAACTGTAGACAGTCAATGATAGCTGCTGAGATTTTGCGTCACCATTTCAAAAAATATCGACCTGGAACGTCCCTGGAAAAATCAAGTTATACAGCAGTAACGTATAGGTATCCGTATCCAAAAAACGTTGAGCAATAGATTACAGCGAATACAGAATAAACGAAAGCCGAAATTTAAACTTTCCCAGCAAAAGAGAAATGTAGTTTCAAGGCAAATTGCAGGGCTGGAAATTGGGGTTATTGAGGATATACTAAATCTGAGGATTAGCTTCCGTTTAATGGGATTGTCATTTTACTATACAAGTAGGCATCAGCACTTACTGCCTACTGTATCCCGTCTTCCTCCCCTCGTCATGGTATCCTTCAACAAGATCATATCAAATTGCCTAGAAAACGCTTTATCACTAGTGCCGTCACTTAAATCAGGTCCACATCCTACAATGGTTACCAAGCTCGCTCGATGACAACCAAATCCCTCATTTTTGTAACGTGTCCGAAGGAAAGTTTCAAGGGGTATGAACCCCTGACAATAATTCCCACTTGTAAAGGATCAGCGGAAAATGATTCTCCCGAAAGTATAGGGCAACTTTTGAAGACAACTTTGTTGTGTCTAGGTCGAAGTCTAGGAAGTTACTGACTTGAGCAAAACAAAGGAAGGACTGTATGCGATATCTGAGAGCGTGTAATTTTACTGGGTCCGAGGTTTTAAATGAGTAATGCTTCCAGGCATATATATGAAGATGCCTGGTTGCAGCGTTTGATTAGATTTTGTTGTGAATCTAAGTTCAAGTAAGGTTTCTTTAGAAAAGGCAGAGGACACCGTATTTTTGACCGTTTTTAACAATCACGCATATGATTCGTGTTGATTTATGACTTCGGTTAAGGTATATCGATGTGTATTTTGGAACGAAAATATACGTTTTATAAAAATTTATTCATAGAACTGAAGCGATTAATTTTATTTACGGTATTATTAATTAGGTTTTTCTCATAAGTATGCTACTTAGACAAAACCAACAATTCAAATCGAAAATTTTACTTTCATATGCGCTTGAAAGTACAAGATTTTAATGCACTCAATTAAAAATGAAAAATGATTTTTTCTAAATTGCAGTTTACATCCTAGGATAAACTCGTGAAATGTTTGTTGGTTTGTAGGGCACGGAGGTCATCTTTTGCTTAGCAAATACTAAACAGAACGAGGATTCCGAAATGGTGCAATGAAGTTCCTGAAAATTGTCGGACACGAACTCGTAAACTCTAATGCCAAAGGCCTGGGCTTCAGCCGTCTTGGCATTATCTGTCCAACCTCAAGTAATGACTTTACTGCATTTAATAAATTAAGCAAAGGAATTATTCCTGTCCATTTCGAGAGTATTGCTATATAGGTGTTTAAAATAAATGTTTTTAGAGGTTAATTCGGGTAACACGCAGTTCAGTAAAAATTTGATGTATTCATAAAATTAATTCTATTTTCATTAACAGAGCAAGTAATTAGAGAAGACGGTTTTGTTAAAAACGGTATTTAATCATTTAATACCGTTAATAATTTAATACCGATAAATGAGTAAGATATATTACTTGATAAAGGGATAAGATATAGATTGATGGATAATTTTCAGCAATCATTATCTTTCTAATAGCCATGTCACTTCATGAGAAAACGATTCAAAATTAAAAAGACTCAGCTCTGACTAATTCGAAAGTTATGTTGTGTACAATCTGCATTTGTAAATGCATAAAAATACCAAATATACAAGTATATAGTTACTGTACTCTTTTACTCTGGTATTTTACATACTAAACGTCTCAGATATACGGAGACTTATTCACCGTCCCAGTGCTAAATTATACCAATAAATCATGATGAATCAAGGATTTTGATGTAATAATACCTGACTGGGACAGAGTAGCATCAAATCAGAATAGTATCTATGGGAGCAAACCATGCATGCATTCAGCAAAAAAAGACCAAACTTGCGTGCTGAGTTAAAAATTTGAAGCAGGATTGATAATTACTTCTTATCTAAAATTTTTGAGTTCAGTCTTCGGCTGTTTATCTTTCGAGTAGTAAAGCGAACAACTAACTGAAGATGACCACAGAGCGATTTTAGCGATTCATTTCAATTTATTGACTGTTTCGGCGAATAATATTTTATAGAAAGGGAAAAGATTTGCCAATTCTAAAATCCACACTTTATTTTACCTATTAATATAATGTACAGGGAGGAAAAAGGGATTTTTGAAGTAAAACAAAACTTGCAAACTCGGACGCACTTTTATATGCCATTTTGAGTGGAATTTCAGCCAAGCTTTTTCTTTTGTGCAATTTTGTTTGTGTGTGTGTAAAAGAGAAACGCTAACCAAATGTTCTATTCATGGAAAGCTGATAATATTGATTTGGGCGTTCGTTTGTAGACTCTTTGTGGTTGCGTTCAAATTCCTTTGTTTTGTAACAGAGATACTTTTTCAAAGAAAAGGGTTCAAAGAGAAATTTAAACATTTGCGACGTTGAAAAAAGAGGTAGAGAGTACATTGAGGGCAGAATTGTAGAATTTCCAAAGTGGGAAAAGATGCCATAATTTTTAAACCGTAAATTTCAATAAACCTCTTAAAAATATTGTAAATAAAGCTACTGAAGAAATCTTACGTAAATTCTAGATTTTTTAATATATGCATATCTGAATCATTTAGCTCACTGTAGTATTGAGATATCTTGATTAGGGATACTGGTGTGATTTATATGAACACAACATTGAAGGGAATATACTCTTAAAAATAATGTCTCGGAATTTCAAAGGTACCATAAAAGTCCATTATTTCTTCCCATTCTAAAATTTTAGATTAATTTTGCACATAATGGAAGTTACCTTCATAACTGCGATTTTGCCCTAGGAAAGAGAGTAGAAAAATAACATATTGGTTTTATACTACACTCCGGTATCTTATTAGAAAAAGTTAGTAAGGGAAAAGCTCCGTAATTTTTTGGTTGAAAACTGCAAGTGTGAAATACTCATGACGAAGAAATAAGAATTCACATGGAGAGAGCAAGAGAAGAGGGGATAAACCAAGATTTGGAAGAATACAGAGTAACACATATATATGTGCTGAAATATTACAAACAGAAAAAAAATATTTGCTGAAATTTAAATGCAATGTGAAAGTGAAATCAAATTACATAATATCACTCTTTAACTTAGAAATTTAATTTTTATATTGACAGAAAAGTTATTTTTAAACTCTTTTAATAGCGCAGACTCCTTTTGAGGAAAATGTATTAAAAAAATGTATAGTAAGTTTCCCAAGAGAATTGCAGTTATCAAATTGTAGTTTTCAAAAAAGCTAAGTCTTGATGGCATCTTCAATAAAGATAATTCTTATTTCGATAGCATTCTTCTGATGATAAAAATTAATAATGTTTCCCATTTCTTTAGTCTTCGGGTTATATAAAGCGGCTTTATAGGTTACAACATTTTTTTTTTCAATTTTAGAACTTTTTAAATTTGAAAATATAGTCATCACTCGATCTCTTATTTAGTCACACCTCAAATAATTTGATTAAAATAGCTACTTGCTGTAAACACAAATATATTCATCTCATCTGTTATTTGAATTTGATTTTTGTATGAATTATTCATTTCGTATAAACGTGTGTTTGTGAGCAAAGTCTGTTTCCAGCACATAATCACACACGACACTCAATAAGAAATTAGGCCAAACTGAAGCATAAAAGTAAACTGTCAACATATATGTAAATCTAAATTAGTGGGGTAGAAATTACAGTGAAAAAGAAATATACGGCGTCTTAATATGAAATGTTATTCAAGATCTTTATAGAAATTTTACATAAATGTATTTAACAAAATAAGAGTGTATTGCATGGTCCCGAAATCAAAACATTTATATTTAAAAGCCCATAAAAATCTAATTTGCTTTCTCAAAGTGCTTTCCTTCAATAGACCGTCATTCAATACTTTAAAGAGCATGAAAAATCGTAAACTAAGATAAATAGTTAATCATAAACATATTCTTTAGTAATGACATAATTCTTTAATAATTTTCATGTTGAGAGGGAAGAAATAAACACTCACTTATATGACGTTAGTGTCATTGTATGTAAACGATCCATCAATTTAAACTTATACTAAATATAATTCGTTAATTTTATATAGTTTTAAATGAAGGATATTTCAGATCTTTTCAGTAAAAAAAAAATAAAAAATGGGTAGTTTAGTCGCCATTCAACTTTGTTACAAAAGTAACTAGTATACAAAGTTACTTTTTTCCTGGATATAATTCCTGTTTATTAAAACATATAACTAATTCAAATCTAATTTTCTAGTGAATGATTCAGTTCAAGAGAACTGCAATGGAATTTGTTAGACCAAAGTAAAATGTTAATATTTGAAACAATATCAAAAACTTTCACTGAAATCTGAATATTCTGACTACAGTTTGAAATATTTACATTATTTTAAGTAATAATATATTATCACTTCCAATTCGAACATGTTAGAAATACATTACGGCTATAGTTTTAAAATTAGTGATGACTAATTGTCTTTCACTTCAAGACAATTTCGCTCAATTTATCAAGAATCAGCTTTCAAACGATTATAAACTATAAGCTGCCAATTTTTATTTGTTGGTATTTCACATAAGCACAAAGTATTTCTAAGGTAATTACTAGTATTTACATTTAAGCATTATATATGTTAAGGAATACTAATACAATAAATGAATGTAAAAAGTAAGGAATAATTTGCAAAACTCTTACGAAACGCACACAGTTTATTTAGGCCATGCGATTACACATGAATGTTATAATCAAAGCACAAATAGTATCAAATGAAGAATGTATATTCTCACTGACCATAAAGCTATTGCCACGAAATCAAATTCTTAATAGAAATCTTTAGTTATAGATAGCCATCGACATGAACTGGCATCAGCAGTCAAAATGTTGTCTTAATGAAACGGTGACAGTTAATAATAAATGAATCTATAATCTTTGGGGATCTTAATATCATGATTTCACTGTTTTCTGACTGGTATGTTATAATTCCTCAACAGTGAAGCATCAAAATTGTCTTATTTTGGGGTAGATTTATAATTTTATAAAAATTGTAAAGGGTTTAGCTTAAAACCTGACAAAGGAGGCAGATTTACTGATATTTATAGAGTAGATAAGTACATTAGGTAAATGTGATCTTGAGACTTTTTTAGACTCAAATACAAAACGTGTGTTGTCTAAGTTTTAATAACTACACGATCATTTACTTTTTTCATTCGATTCTGCTGATGTTTACAAGGTTATATATATATAAAGTAGATAATAATAAATCCTTTAGTTTTCTTGTAACTAAATATTGTTTTCCTATCGCAAGAAGATTAAATATGATACGTGATAGTACGAATGAGTCACTTTTTTCTTGTAAATAATCAACCCTATTAAAATATAATTTTTCCAAATTAAAATTGCAATGAATTCTAAATTTATATCTGAGCTGTATTTTAGAAAATAAATAATGCAGTAGATATTTAAAAATTCCCGGAGAAATACATTAAGATAACATAAAGAAAGACCTGAAATCTAATAAAAAACCTATAATATGAAAGATATGAATAGCTGGACTTTCAAACTGGATAAAGTTAAAAAAAAAGCTATTGAATAAATGTCATTTTCATTAATTTTCAATTTTTATTTAGAATCAGCTAATTTCTTCGTAATACTATTGAATTGTATAGTCCTTTACAAGGTCTTTACAATCCTTTACAAAACCTGTTTTACACATAAACAATAAAACTGAACATTCTTCATTTTCACACATACAGCATTATTTAAACAAGCATGCAAATTGTTTTCCTTTCAATTAAAACATCATTTCATTTAAAACATCATTTAAAAAGACATTTTTTTTATCTGACCTACGCAAATATATTTTGTGGATAAAGGGTTTCGCTCTAGATTAAATGCTTATAAGATCAAGGGAATCGTACAACATCACATCAGATTAAAAAAATCGTAAATCATAGCTCCGCTTTCATACTAATGAAATATTTATACCCGTGTAACATTTTTTTTGAGAAGTGGTTAAAACAGACAATGCAACCAAATTAATTTGGTTAGATTACTTTTCTGAGAAAAGTTTTTCAAATAAGCTTATCGTAAAAGTAATCATAGAAAACTGTAATTCAATGTTTAATTCATATGCCACAAATATTTATTCTTTAATAACATAAACAATAACTATTTTCATGCACAGTAAACTGACATGTTCACTGCATTCGGTAGTCGAAATACTTGTTCACTTTTCAGAATATTCAAGTTTTAATTCCAGGCCCCTAAGGAATTTTTAATTCACGTTAAAAAGCTGACGGAACAGAAAAAATACTCTACCAATCATAAATTATTCAATCCCATAAATATAGAAATCCCTAATTTTATCCCCACAAACTAGGTATTAAAAAAATCCTTGGACACTTTTTTCAGTATCGACTATATCGTCATTTACAAGGATGAAAATAAAGGCTAGTATATTTTTTTCTTTAGATTTTGTTCTTGCAGAATTTTAACAGGACAAATATCCTTTGAAATAAATTTCACAAACTGATTATTCAACAATAAAGGTTTAGCAAATTAAAACAAACAAAAAGTTTTATAAATTTTTAAATTTCCTAAGTATTTTAAAACTTCTTTTGTTACTCAAGAAGTTGAAAGTTTCATGCTCAACGAGTGTAAATGTATATTTAAAATATTTTGAAGGAATTTAGTGTATAATAATGGGGTGGTATTTTTTACTATTTACTTTCTTATTACTGTATACAGCATTTTATTCAGACTTGTATATATTACAGGATCCGGTCATTCAGAACTTTCAATTCCATGACTGCCTTCAAAACATGATTCTGTTCTAATTTCACTATTAAAGAAATTGAATGTAATTTATAAATATCAGACTATTTAAAAGAACTTAGCAAGCTTCAGTTTCTCTATATAACCTATTTCGAGCAAATGAGACCTGTCATAGTATATTTTTACTCCATAATGACTAAAATTAAGAATGAAAACGATAAATGAAGCAGTGGTAGAAAACATAGTTGAATATGCAGTAACATTTTAATAATTTGTAGTTATGTTAAAGAAACTGGTATGAATAGATTGTAAGTAAAGAAATGTGTGTGCAAATCGCATTAGGGATGTTCAATGCATAACTTTGTCGGAAAACAAAAGACCTTAGGTTCTATTCCTGGGCCAGTCAGTTTGAAATTTAAAGGTCCGATATACACAATTTAAAATTAGATATTTTTATTTTCTGGGAGGAAAACATAGCATATAGATTTTAGAATACCACAATGCAAACAACGTGTTTCTAGAATGATAATACTGGACGACACAATATTTTTATGCTGTACTGCATAGATGTACCATGCAGTAAATTAAGCTTTCTTTAAGTTTTTTCATCTCGAACTGAAATTTTTCTTTATTTAGTATTTTCAAAAGAATGAAATTCCTGTCACGGTATCTCTATGAAAATTTGTGCAGCTTTCCTTTGTTCTATCTTCTTTAAATTGACTACAGAGTATTTGATTTAGAGTAAGGAATGATAAGATATTTTCTCTGGGGAAAAATTTCTCTGAAAAAAACGAACTATTAGCCTTTGAAAGTCCTTCATTTTTTTTCAATAAAAATTTTGTAAATCATGAAACCAAATTATTATGAAATCTATACACAAATGGGAAAATTTTCAAATAGAGCAATTTGTATAGCACATATATCAATAATTAAGCATGTCTTAAAATAATAATAATAATTAAATATAATTGAATTATAAGTTATAATTTTAAAGTTTTTTCTGTAAATTTCACTTTTTCAAGTATTTATATATTCATGGATATCTATATAATAAGACACGTTTAAGGAAAAATTCATTTCAAATAGCGTATACAACCAAAAAAAAGCCTTTGGAATCTCCTTAAGGGAAAAATTCATGTAGGGTAAAGTAGACAAAAAAATAAAGTGATTTTTACAGTTCTGGGGTCCCCCAACTCTCGATCTCTCTTATTTGGAGCATATAAGGAGGTTTATCCGTGAATGTCAAATCATGGCCTGGTGGTGTGCAAGTACGTCACATTAATCTGGAAATCAGGTGGTCTCGGGTTCGACCATTTCAAGTGAAGGAAAAATTAAAAAGGATCAGGGAGTGGGACAGAATGACAGTTTTTATGGACTTGTCCTAAAATTCTCAAAATATACACACAAGAAATACATAAAAATGTGAATAATAATTTTTAATTCTTAGTTGTTGTTTTTTTTTGTGGAAATGTATCACACTTGTAGGATATAAGACTTTATAAGACCCCGTAAAGAACTCAACTCTCAACGTTCAAAAACTTGAATGTAAGTTGCTTGAGAGCAAAATGTATTATTACTTAATAATCTTTAAATGGACACTGGATAAATCCCTTTTCAGTAAAACACATTTTGTTTCACATTGCTTTAAATTTTCCACCAAAAGTTATTTAAATTATTGTTTCGCGATTAAAAAATGTCAGGAAAAAGGAAAATATCCAAGCAATAGATGATATCTTTGGAACACAATAAAAATAGAGTTCTTATTCCATTTCAGTGAGCTTATTACTCTTACAAAGAGCAAAACTTTAAATTCCAGGAATTAGAGGCAAAATAAAACCCTTTTGCTAATTTAAAAGCCCACAGATATACCAGTCGTTTGGAATCATATTGCAGAATGTTTTCAAAATGCGAATGTTATAGAATGTTACAGATCATACAGAAAATGCTGTGAAATCAACGCATTTTTATAGGTTAAAATTATGTTTATAGATTAAAAATATACCCATAAATAATTCTAATAAGTTTTGAATATAGATATAAAAAATTACACTCGGCGTCTAATTTATCTTTGATAATTACTAGTTTGCGTTCAATTACCCTTCAAGGAAGAACACCCTTATATCGTATTTTAAAATTTTTTATTTCAAAGGCAGCAGGCACTTATATTGAGGGTATTCATCCATACACTCTGCAAGTTTTGTCAGCTTCTGTACTATGGGAGCACCCTGGGAAGAGAATCAACAGTCTTCGCTATATAGGGATAGTTTAGAACCTCGACTAGAAATCAAACACAGTCTCATACGGTGGTAGCTAGCTTTAGACATTAGTCACTATACAAAGAAGGCTGCGTGTACTTAAATATTTCCATTATTTTTGCTTCTCACTCCTTTTTTTTTCGTAACACTGTAATCAGGTAAATTTTAACTTAAAATGTGAGAATATGGGTTTCACTCAAAAGAAGCATCCTGTTGTAGGAAGAGAGATGGAACTGATAAAGTCAATACATCCATTAGAAAACGAGAGTTTCCATGCTGGATTCTCACACCAGCCAAAAGTTAAAAGGAGATTGTTTAAATAAAAGGAAAGAATATGTGTTCAAAATTTCTTTGTTATAAGATGCCAAAAATTCGGTCTTTAAAGTAAAATCCCCATTACATTTTATCAAAGATTATCAATTATATTATAACCAATTTTATCCTGGGGATTTCAAACACACTTTAATTTATACTTTTCGAATTTGCGCTCTTTAACACAGACTAATCTTATCGTTTCTTTGAATTATTTTCTATTATAAACGGTCCGTTCTAATTTCCGACCATACCTTGCACATCTATCGACAAAATAACAACCAGAAGTCTAATTTCACTTTTTCATCTATTCATTTTTTTTCAGGTATTATTCTCTTTATTAAGCCATAAAGGGATAGTACGACTATGTAGTTTACAGGTGTAAGAGAAACATTTTTCATACTGCTCTGCCCAAATTTGTAATAAGTGCGCTAAAGTTTATTCAGATTTTATTAATGTTTTATGTGTTACCGCATGTATAATAAATAAAAATCAGTGACAAAGTAAATTGAAAAATCCTTTTCTTAGACGTTTTATTTTGATATTTTTAAGTTATGCTTAGGTATACAATTTTATACGGACGAACTTATGACATCAGAAATTCGAGCATCATGACATTTTCCAATAAGTCAAACATTACAATACAAGATGGCAATAATGTCTATAATCGTAAGAGCAATGTCTGCCAAAAATATTTTTATTTTACTCAACCAATGATTATCTGGAAATTTCAGTCCATTTTAACTATTTTACTGTCTACAACATTCTTATATAATTCTTTCCAATTCTTAAAGACGGGCACTTTCGCAGGACATCCCTCATATGGCAATCCGCAGAAAAAACAAAATGATAGATAATTGAATTTATGAGTCGATGCCCTTAAACCCTGCATCAAATTATATTCTAATGACTACTACGGTCATTAGAATATAATTTAATGATCCCAATACGGCTTGAACAGGCCAGTACTTGGAATATCCATGTGTGAGACGTAAAAGTTTAAGTATTAGAAAGATGTTTAGTTAATTGTCATTTCATTCGTATCAATTGCTTTCGTAACCCTTTATTGTTTTTATTTCTACATATTTCCTACCTTCAAATCAACTTTCCACGGCAGAATTACACTCTGAAAAGTATAATTTGAATTTTTTACAACTTTAATTTAAGAAAGATTTTCTACCTTCAAATCAACTTTCCACGGCAGAATTGCACTCTGAAAAGTATAATTTGAATTTTTTACAACTTTAATTTAAGGAAGATTTTCTGCAAGTAGAATGATTTTGATCTTTGCCTTACAATACGTATGATAGCCATCAAATTACCGCCAATCCCGATTCCCCTTATTTATTTTAACCACGAAGAAATTGAAAAATTACTACAACTTATGTTCGAGAATAGAAACGTGTTACACATTCTTACAAAAAATTTAACTTTCATTAAAGGATTAAATGAAGCATTTCAGTGGTGAGAAGATATTAGGGTTAGATTTGACTCTCAAAATTTCGGCATTCCAGCTTCGGATGCATTTAAACATCACAAATTTGCCTTTCTTCTAGAAGTAGTCAAACTTTGATTACTCAAAACCTCTATCAAGAAGAACAGTAATACTACCAAGATATTACGCTCCCATAATCATGCTCTAAGCATATAAGAGTTAATAGATTTTTAAAACGTCTATTAGTGATATATCCACAAATCTAACTTGTATATACTACGCTACATATACTAAGATAGCGATATTACTTAAACCTTGATAATAATACTACACCAGGGAATTGAGCTCATTTAAAAAATTATTAATGAATGTTGATTACTTCATCGCTTTTATTGACGATCACACAATTGATCATTTGGAATCGGATGATTAAGCAAGATGACACTAATTGAATTTCTCTCCTGATGGGTAATCAGCTTTACTTACTTTCTATACAAAGTTTTTTTTCATGAAACAACATAGGCACGTGCACTTTAATGAGAAAAAATATTAAGGAAAGGAAATTTACCATGTTAGTTTTCAGTGTTTTTAGGCAATGCACGGTGAAAACTCTGTAACTAGAAGGAAGGAAAGCGATTGTTTTGTTCTCAAAACTCTTTTATATGCTACAAAGATCATTTCAGTTATAAAATTCTAGATAGAATGCTCAGAGTTTGAAATCCATAGTATTTTGAGATCTCTCGTTTACACTTTTAAACCCAAATTCCTTCCTATCCATACATACTACAATCAAATATTTACATTCTCAAAATGTCATCATAATGTATTTTAACTCCTTTAAGTACAATTTTAAAAATGCCAAAATCATTCATCACAAAGTCGAAATGTATTTTTGAAATTTAATAAAAAATGAATAAGTAAATATATCAGCTAACGGAATCCAATACAAATGTATACTGGATACGGAAATTTCCCGCAGAAAAAAAATTCTCTCATTTCTTACCCTTCCAACAGGTTATTGGAAATTCCTTAAACGCTTAAACGCACATATAAATTTACTTCAACCAGCAAGCATTTGCAGTTTGCAAATTATTACGACAAGGAAATAACTCTTGTTTGTTTTGATTTTAAGGTCATTCAGCTACAAAATTATGTAAATGACAACAGTTTTACAATAGTGTTGGGTATTCCCATTCGATACATGTTTTAATCATCTTCCAATATTAGATAATAGACTTTACTTAAACCTATTCATAATCCTTAAAGATTTGGTTACTGATGATTATGTAAACTGCTGAGAATGTACTTGGGAAATAAGTTACGCTATCAATATCAAGGTTGTCAGTATTACATTGTTAATATTATTTTTTTATAAGTAAATTTCCTTTCAGGGTTATTGATACAATTCTCTAAATCTGCAAACTGAAATTGAAATTTTATTGCTTTCATGTGAAGTTATTTCTTCATATAAATATAATAAATTATGAAGTAAAAAAAATATAATGCAAAGAATTAACTTTTTTGTTATCCAATAAAATCTCTCACAGTATATATATCCCAACAATTGACTTTCCAAGTGTGTGTGTGTATATATATCTAAAACTGGTAATTGTTTCCTCGGTTAATTTTACGAAAAAATACATTTATGATTGTAACACCATTAAACGCAAAATATAGAGTAAAACTATAATACAAACTTGAGGATAAGCAAATAGCCAGTAATGATGCAACGCGACATCTGTCCGCAAGTTTTATGATTGAGCAATTTTTGTTGCATATATATTAGAATAAATATTGAAAAACATACCTAATTTCAGAGACTATTAGATTTCATACTATCCTTAAGCTGTATAACTTTATAATCCACAGGCTGTGTTTCCATAGGATTCCGACGCAGTTTGCTTAGAGAACTTTAGGCTTTATTTGCTTAGATTCTTTATGTTTCTGGAATTATGTCTTTAGTCGTCTATCTTATTTATATATATATACAGTAGTAACTGTCTGTTGACAGTGTCCATACAGTAAGAAATAAGACCAACTGCAGCAAAACAGGTAGGTTTCTCATATTTCGAAACGTACCATCAACTGGGGTAACTTTGGCCTTTGCGGGTAACTTTGGCCTATCATTGGTTGGTCCAAATAAGTAAGCCATTGGTTAGGCTTTTTTGGTTTGTTGGACCAGAGTTACCCGTAAAGGACAAAGTTACCCCATTTGACGGTAAGTCTTTGGTCTGAGTTATCATTAGCAAAATAAGATTGAATATGCTAATCTGAAAATCATAAATTTGGTTTCCTTCAAAATCAGATCTTAAACTAGACACAACCTTTCTAATGGATTTTTGTTCAAAGTTTCAACCTTTTTCTTACATTAAATAGTTATCTGTTGAATAGACAGCCGTTGAAGAATAATTGAATAGGAAAATATTGCAGTATCATTGATTGAGTTGTATATTTTTAACTTAGTGAAATGAAAGCAGATAAAAGTGTAATTCTTCCTTGTTTTTACTTGTCATGATTTTAGTAAAATTAAAGTACTCATTTTTCACTGAAACTGCATACTATTATCATTAAAATTTTCCAACATTTTAGCCATAAGTTAAGGCAATTTTACATTAAGAGATTTACAGTTAAGTAAGAGAATTTTACATTAAATATCTTAATAAATGTGAATGTATAAGGTAAAAGTAAAATTAAAAGCGAAGTCGAGGAGCATTCAATGATAAGACGGCAAAATTCCATTTTAGTGAAACATATATTGATTTAAATAATATAGGTACTTTCATACTTGAATCCCGATTTTTAAATATCTGGCGTTTGCGTGTGTCCAAATTCCGGATAAAAGACATTTTTTTTCCGGACGAAACTAATCATTAAAACTTTTTCAAAAGCATTTTGTGTTTTATATTTAAAATTTATAAGGAAAATGCTTACCTATAACAAGAATTTTTTGATAAAACATGTATATTTTACTAATATTTGTGATGTTTGTGTAATGTTTTCTAGAATTTTGAAATTAATAAATAATGTATTGCTCAAAAAGCTTGTCATGAGTTTTTAAAATTTTTTTTACTGACTTAAAATTCCTTATAAAATGAAACCGTGTGGCCCAAATTATAATATGAAAAATATGGAACAGGCAAATATTTGAGATATATAGCATCTCATAACGCTAAAGGAACATAAGATTAAATCCAACTTGATAATCTTGAAATTTATATATCAGCATCTGAACCAACAAGTCCTTTATAGATATGCATTTTTAGACAATTTTTTGAAAGTTTGAGGGCAATGGGAAAGAACGTTTTTCCTAGTAACGCACCAACATTCTTGAGAGGTATTCCGTGAGAAACTGTAAAAGGTATTTCTTAGCTTCCTTTATGTTTCCCAGATAAAACTAATTGGTTCCAGATCAAACTAATTGGTTAATTAATCTCCTTAGCATTTTGAGACCAACTATTCCTTTTCCTACATTCAACGTGAGATACTTTTTACCCATTCCTTAGTTCGGTATTGAAAGGTCTCTAAAACAGACCGTCGCAAAAATTTTAAATAACAAGTAAGAGGACGAAATAATCCATCAGCGATCGCTCATCAAGTTCAAAGTAAGTTACAGAAAAATTAGCCTCAAATGCTTGTATTGTTAAAAGGGGTAAAGGGGATCAGGATTTCTGTTTCTGCATTAAATACATTAAATTTCCTATTTTAGATGTTATATAATTAGTTTTGTTATGATAGATTTCATACATATATTTCTAATAAACTCAATGGTGGCTCCAAGAGGGGAGCAGTAGGGGCAATACCCCCCCCCCAAAAAAAAAAAAGCCCGACGTATTTTTTTTCATAGCCTAAAATTATATAATCGTATACCTAATACTAAATGAGTTTAAATTTAAATTGAGACGATGTTTATTTCTTATATATATATATAGATAGATATAGATATGTTTATATATATATATATGCATATATATATATATATATGCATATATATATATATATATATATATATATATATATATATATATATATATATATATATACATATACAGTGGTACCTCGACTTACGAGTTTTTCGAGATACGAGCATTCTCTCGGTAGATTTTCTGCTTCAAGTTACGAGCTAAAATTCGGGTTACGAGCAAGCTTCAGATATCCCACCGCTAGTTTGAGCAGCGAATGCCATGTTACGTGCTCATCAAATGAGAACACGAGAAGCATATAATATTTACAACCTTTATGTACAATTATTATACAATTGTATAATATTATTCTGAGACTACTGTCCAGTCTTAAACCAAGAGATTGGATTCTGAGAAAACGTTCTTCGGATTCTCAGAAAGAAGAATCTGGACATTACAGCCACAGTGAAGTATGCAACAATCGCCCAGCTTCCGTGTCTCACTCGTTCACTTTAAGAGAGTAGCTGGCAATAAAAGCGAAAGTCAGGAAACCGGGCGAAAAGATCAAAAACCAACGAATAAGATTTAATTTTTCAGTTCAACCTTTCTCCTCCTCTTCCACCAGCATCTTCAAGTCTGATCTCCAAGGGAAATGTTGTACATTACACTTAATAAAACAAATTTATTGCGGTACATTCTATTGTATTGCGTTTTTATACAATGTTCGTCGTTTATAAGCACGTTTTTCTTATTTAAAAACAAGTAACAAAAAAAAATGCGGTGTTTTGGGGGAGCTCGGAACGAATTAATGGCATTTCCATTCATTTCAATGGGGAAAATTGATTCGAGATATGGGTATTTCGAGTTACGAGCAAAGTCATGGAACGAATTAAACTCGTAAGTCGAGGTACCACTGTATATATATATATATATATATATATATATATATATATATATATGTGTGTGTGTGTGTGTGTGTGTGTGTGTATGTATATATGTAAATTTTTAAAAAATATATATATATATATATATACATATATACATACATATATATATACAGTCGAACCTCCATATATCGAACTTCCCTATATCGAAATTTTCTATATATCGAACTCTTAGCAAATCTCCATGTTCATTACATAGAAAAATTGTTTCTATATATCGAAAAAATCTCTATATATCGAAATTTTTTCAAGACAAATTAGGAGATTTTATTCCACTTTAGAATAAAATCTCCCAATTTTTGGCATTTGAAACAATACGTCGTGGACTTCAATTCGCGGAAAATGTCCCTGATGAAGTTTTTAGTGGACTGAATAAATACGAACATTTCTTTGAACTTTCCGCAAAACTAGCCGTTCAGCAAGATATTCGTAGTTTTTTTTTAAAGAATGTAACTGTGATTATTGTAACCACTGTCTGCATTATTGTTTTTTTTTAAAGATATGTAGTAATCAATAAATCTTTCATATTAATTCATTTTTTAGTTATTAACTTTCATTTAATGGGATTCGCATATAAATTAGAAATGGAGTTTCGTATACAAAAATCAGCGTTAATTTTTTTTGTAGGAGAATTATGATAAGCTCAATTCTATATATCGAAATTTCTATATATCGAATTTTTTTCGCGCAATTTGCTACTTCGATATATGGAGGTTTGACTGTATATATATATATATATATATATATATATATATATATATATATACGTTGCCCCCCCCCCCCAAAAAAAAAAAAAAACTCTGGACTGGAGCCACCCCTGATTAAACTGTTAAAAGGATTTTAAAGGGAAAAAAGTGAGCTGAATAAGTACCAGATTATTTGTTATCTTCGAAATATATTCTATGGATCTATGCCTCCTGTAATTTAAATACATATAAATAGTTATGAAAATACAGTAAATAAATGACTCCTACAAAAACTGTTTCAGGGAACCAATATGTTTAGACTTTTAGACAAAGTAAAACAGTTAATTAGTGCAGTGAGACTAGGGAACAGCAAATTCTTGAATAAGAGATATAGCAAAGGCAAAAAAAAAAAAAAAAAAAACCGCTCATAATCTCTACGTTACGTCTCACTCAAATTCAGAATGAACAGACCTTAAGGTTTTTTTTATTAATGCTTCGGGACATAACACGTGTGTCTGAAGTCTTAAACTATCATACTGTTAGAACACACCCATCTCTGTCCACCCGTGTCTTCTGGTTCAAATATAGATTTCCAGTTTATCTGTTATCGTTATTATCATGATTTAGTTAATGCGTCAATTTTCGGAGATTCCCTCATTTTAATCTACTTGAAACTCACTTCCTGTTAAAAGGGGTTCTTAATAGAAAATTGTCTAGAAAAATTCTGCAAATTTTGGTTTTCGAGCCTAAAAGTACTATAGATCTTTTAGATTAAAACAACTTTAAACACACATCTCCAAGATGATAACACTGCGAGAAACATTTTTATGTTCCGCTGTCTACACATTCTCGACATTACTCTTAAATATTAAGTCTACCTATCTCGGAACGGAACTTTTCATGATTTGACATGTTTAAAGGGATATATTTATTTCCTTCGTCCGTTGCTGTTCTAAGGAGTGATTTTTCCTTACTCTTTTGAACAGTTCGCTTAACAAGACATGTTTTTAAAGCATATCCTTCCCGTATTATGCTCCTTCCTTAAATATACACAAACAAAATGAACCAATGAAATCAAATAAGCATACTCAATTGTTATTTCCTTTGTCATTTGCTGTTCAATAGAGGGATTTTTCCTTCACTCTTTTGAACAGTTCCCTTAACATTACACGTTTTTCCAAACATATCCTTCATGCATTTTGCCTCTTCCTTAAGTATAAACAAATCAAATTAACCAGAGAAATTAAATAAACATACTTAATTTCTATTTCATTATACTAAACATCCAGTTTTTAAGATCTAAACACTTCGAATGCTAAGTCATCCAATATCTTTTGACGAGAATATAAAAACTAGAGCTAAATAAGAATTGAGAAAATGAAATCTCAGATGGAAGAATAAATGAAATGATACTCTCCATGAACTGAATGATTCAATGATTTCAAACAGAAATTCACTGCTAGAAACCAAAGAAGTGCAATCAAAATTAAACTGTAACGGAAGTTAATGGATATGACTTTGAACCATGCGTGTAAATCATTAAATTACAGCTTAGAAACGGAAGCAGACAAATCGATCTGAAAGTCGAAGCGAAATTAACAAACATCATATGAGATATCTTTGAATATGTGTGGTAAGTCACATAATTACTTATTACGATTTTTCTAAAGAAAAGTCCCTCATTTCGCAGAAATTTATCCTTATAATGTTTTCTTTCCATTTCATTTGTGAATGCTAGATGCATATGATAAATATAATAAAAATACCTATAAATTACCGATAAAAAGCCCCATTCTAATTTGTAATACTATACGTGAAATAAAGCAATACTTTTTTTTTTAGTGGAGGCACTTGTCGTCAAACATTCGTCACAGTTTACAGTCCATTTTATTATGGGGGCACCATATAAGCGGACAGCATTACCGCCTATGAAGGGACGACACAAACGGAGGCATTTTTCATGGAACGACGCCGGGATTCGATCCGAGCACCCTCAGCACCGAAAACCAGAGCGTTGTACCATAGGGCCACCACAAGCGATAAAACAATACTATTCATGGGTTGTTTTCATTATTTGGGCTCCATGTGTTGCACAGGTATTATTTATTGCTTTATACAAAATTTCTTCCACTATCAGTAATTTTATAAAGAATTACAGAAATCTGTAGCTCCAAATTCAAGATTAAAATCTTTGAATACAGGAGTCAGTCTTGGCATAAGCTTTAAATTCAGGAATTATGAAGCGCAGTATTATGTCTTAAATTTCTGAAAGCCCTGAAAATTTTATCAAACTCGCCCTCTAATTCGTTTGGCTATGATAGATTAAACCTTTCTACTAAGAACCTTATATTAATGAGCTAAAGATCCTCTTTTGATTTTTATATCAGATTTAGTCAAACTTTAAACAAGCAAATGCAAATCATTCAAAATTATAAGGGGGATTTGGAGTCAATCTTTCAGCAAAGTGTGTTCAAGACGTGTCAAACACTCTGGATGTGAAAAGCGTGGTCTGATCTTCAGGGTCAAATAGTCCGACAGAAATAATCGAAATGGAAAATTAGAGGTAATTAAAGTTGAAATTAAAGGCGTCTCTAGGGAACAGCACCTGATATATTGAGTGCAATATAGATATATTATCCTCAAGACGTTTCAGAAAAACTGATGATCTTCAGGAATGTCCTGTTTTGGAAACTTACATTTCAGGAAAACTAATGATCCTAAGGAATGCCCAGCTTTTATCCAACGCACTGTCTACTAGAGATGGGATGCAATATGAACGCCAATCACCAGATGAATTAAAAGTTGTCTGCATTTAGCATTCCAGAAATTATGCATAGACTCCTCCATAAATGTTGCAAACTTCGCCCTTTCAAAATTTAGGTTTGTCTATCGTAGTTAGGTTTTATGAACCAGTAACGTTATGGTAATGTTTCCGAGAAACTCTTTTGGTGGAAATGGTATTTAGTTTGGGACTGAAAAATGTTGCTTTTTATACTCTCTTGGAAAACAGCAAAAACACAGATTAGGCTTCCATTGTACAACGTCTTCCTTACTCCAGAGTTTTAGAATGAGTAAATAATAATGATATTCATAATAATGATATTCTAATAATAATGATATTCTTAGAAATTCTTTTCACCCATCTGTTTTGTTTGATATTCAAGTTATTTCGGACTCTGGAAAACAGTTAACCGTTTGATGCCAGTTATGAGGGACATTTAAGGTCTATTAAAGAAAAGAAAAATTATTCTTCTGTTTTAGGCCACCCTTTTTTCGGTTTGTCATACGTACCTTATCACGTTCATACCGAAAGTAACATGCGAGTTTTTATGTATATATTAAAAGCTATATTGAGAGATTCTTTCTGCAGTGATTCGCTGACTACTTTGCGTATAACTTATCGCATTTTTATCACTTTTGTATACTGCACTGTTTTCGTACTCAATTGAGACAGGTAGCAAATATTTAGCACCTTCCTCAAAGGATTGTCTTCAAACAGCAAAATACAAAAAGTAGAAATTATTATATTAGTTGAAATAAATTTACTGCATTCACTAAAACTGCACTATGAGAATTAGTTATTGTTTAGAACGCTATATGATCATCTTATGCTAGAAACAAAATTTTCTGTATACTTTGTTTTATCTTTCAGAGAATTTCTCTAGAAGTTTAAAGGACAACATTGAATTGCATTTGCGAGGCAGCTTATTTTACTACATGCAAGAGATCGTTTTGGCACTTCCTTTACAATGGTTTAGTCCTCTGATTCTGGTGAGTACTTTTTAAAGTTTTTTAGGAATTTAGGTGTCGCATTTTTGGTGTTTGCATTGTTTTAGGAATCGCATTTTGTGCTGTGTATTGTCCCTTCTTGGGTATGATATTTTTAACGGTAAGTTAGTCTATTACTATCATGGGCGTATTCCTTTTTTTGTAATCGACCATTTTTTCGTACGGTTGGTTTTCAACCGACCATGACGCCAAGTCAGGTGACCTTCACTGGGCAAAAGTAAAGAATGGAAGACAGAAATAACAAAAAATAAAAGGAAAAACGGAAAATGAAAGACATGTGCGTGTGTGTCGTTATGGGCGACAATGAAATAGCACAAACGCGAAAACACTGCATGTAAAAGATTGTGAAGCTGTGAAAAGAAAAATTCTTTGTGCTTCATACCCGCGCAGATTATATGCATGTGTATACGCAAAGATATCAATCTGCCAAAATACGTGCTAACCGGTTTTTCAATTAAACATCAGAAGATGAAAAGAAAGAGTGTTTGAAGCCTTGGTTTATTTCATGCATTGGTGTGATTTAACTCAGCTTCATGATGCAATGGGAAATGTTAGGGGTAAGATCCCTTTTTCTGTAGAGCGAAACTCTGGCAAGAGATCTTATAAGAGTAAAAACTTCAATTGGTATCGTCAAGATGCGTCTTTCCTTCAGATGCACGTGTCTGATATAAGATTTTAAAAATTCAATCCACCGTGTTTCAGCATTCTGATAAAATAAAAATTAAGAAATACATACATCTCACCCTAAAATATAACAAATACATCAAATAATTTTTCAAATGGAGAGAATATTCCAAAATTTCAACTGTCTGGAAGAAATTATCTGCCTTTAGAAAAAATTATAAATAACAGGGTGTGGGGAAGAATTTTCCCTCCCTTTAATAATTTAAACGTGTATAGGAATTTAATTTTAAATACACCTGAAATCAGTCTTCTCTTGAAAAATATTCCTAATATAAGTTTTATTAAGTTTATTTTACATTTTGAAGTTTTTATTTTTAAAAAATTGAATTTTTTTCATAAACGAAATAAAAAAATTTATCTTCCCCTTTTATACATTTTCCAATCAAATGTGTCCACAACGACAACAACTATAGCTATTATGATAATTCAAAGACGAATAAGTGTATTTTGATAATTATAGGCAGAAAAATTGATTCTTGTGCTTTAAGTAAGAAATCATTTACACCAGTTAGAGAGTTTATGAGTAAGTTATTCGAGAAATATAATTTTTCATCATTCATTTTCTGTCAGGGCTTTCTAATATTATACAAAGTTAATAGCAATTCAAGAATCTGTGTGGTTATGAGATAAGACTGCATTGAAAGATCAGATGCTACATATCATACATAACTGCTTTTCGTAGATTAATATCTTGTAAATTTCAAATTACAAATAGTTTGAAATCTAATTTGATATTATCTACTTAACTCAAACAAACTCCCCATAAGGTTATTTAAATAGATCTTAAAAGAGAGTAACATTTACATAAATTTAGCTTTAACACAACCACATGCACACATTATATATATATATATATATATATATATATATATATATATATATAATAAAGAAATTAACTTAAAGTCTCTATAAAAAAAGCACCAACACACCAAGTGTACAATGTTAAGAATCAAATAACTTAATACAAAATCTTTCAGCAAGGTGCAAACGCAGCACTTTGATATATGATAAAAGATAGATTTCAAAGAATTAAAACTAAAATTAAAAAGGATGTAGGATAAACAAACTCATGAAAACTTAATAAAATTAATTTTAATTATTAAAAATTGAATTTAATTATCATCAACAAAGCAGACATTACCAAAAGAAGAACTGTTTATCTGAAGGTTATGATTCTTTAAGTAAACACATATTGGCAAAACTACAAAGCCAACTGCACAAAGCAACGTGATTGAAGCCAGCCAATTGTGCAAAACCAAAACATGCAAATGAAACAAAAATTATTACTCTTGCAAAAATGCTTACTATAATATTTGGCTTTTATCCAAATAAGCCATTACATAACAATATTATTACTATGCTAGAGGAGCTTGGTAACGAATGCGACATAAAGAAATATTCTTTCTTTAACTCATCATATTCATCATTATCATTTTAATTTTTTTATTTTATTTTAACATGAATAGAATTTTTATTAAAATTTAAATAAACTTTTCTCGTGATCATTTAGAACCTTCTGTTTATAATATCTTTTATGTTATTAAATTTGTTTTGAGCATTAATACTCCCCTGAATTTCAGATTCAGTGTATAAAAGAATGTTCTGCATAATAGTATTTTTGGTTGGACGTAAGCAAAAATATCAAGAAGGAACAAATTTAATAACATTCTGCGTTGGCTCGGTTATTGAACGATTTTATTTTTCCAGTTGTTAAATTTATCATGTTTATAGTCTTAGATCATAAGTATCGACTATCAAATTTCCCTGTATATGATAGTGATAATCTTATTACAAAGATTAACGCAAAATTTCAGCATTTTGGGCCCTGAATTAAGTCCCATTTTCTATGCATAGATCTAAACTCATTTTTGCTCGATTTTATATTTCTGTGATAATACATTTTCTCATAATGTTTCCTTTAAAAGTACAATGATAAGTATTCGAGGTTGTAAAATTATTGAAAATAATAATCAAGTTCGTGAAATAATGATAAATTTAAATAAATGGATATCGATTACATAATCAGTTAAGGTCATGAATAGCAAAAGAAAGAAAAGATAAAAGCAAATATTATATATACAATTAACCATCTTATAAATATTAACTTCAACACATCACCTATACTTGTAATGCTACAGAAAATAAACCAAAATTTAAACCATTTCAGAATAGCCCCTCCTACACAAGAATATTATTCAAAAAAGAAATTACTGCTGTCTGCGCCTTCAATTAAGAAAAGTGATAAATGAATAATGTTAAATATAACAGATTGTTAGAATGCCTCTTATATAAAAGTAACTGTAGTGTATGTGGTCGAATGTACTTCATTTTTGCACTTTCCCTATTGGCCTAGTGATGTGAAATGAAAGAAATGTAGAGAAGTGCTAGGGCACGAGGGAAAGTGTTTCAATCAATGATGCGTTTTGCATTGGAAATGGCTGTTTCAAGCGAGCATGTTTACTGTCTGCTAATGATTTGAAGCATAATTTGTCTTGCGGTTGCTTTTAATAGAAAGAATCCGTGCGTGACATGTTGCTGTTAAGATTGTGGATTGCTTTGACGTTAAGAGGAAGAAGGTGACATCTGAATACAATTCGTCATTCTGATTCGAAAGCATATTAAGTAATTTAATCTATGCTCGGCCGCTTTTAAAGGAGTTGAAAATCATGTAGGTACATTGCAGAACAAAGTTATTTCAGTCATCCTTTTCATCAGATGTGTAGGCTTTACTAACAAAAAGAAAGGCTGCTATATCTATAATATATAATCCATGCTTCAATGCACCGACGTTAAGACGTCTGTAAAGAGTTAATGAATATAAAGTATCTCATGCTATTCCGTTTTATAGCAGTTTTAGGGAAATTATGGTATTTCATTCTATTGGTTCATACGAGTTTTTCATATAATTAATTTGTGTGTTTCATAATACTCCTTTACTTTTACATATTTTCGAATGTTTTACAGATTATTCATGTAAAAACATAACATACACTCAATTACAGAATGTTAATTTATAGAACATGGATTTTCCTTTTGAATTTACTTAAAATCTAGAATTCTAATCCAGTTACATAAGAGTACAGCAAAAAATTTTCAGCTATCTTTTTACTACAAGATAATCTTTACGGGGTAGCATGGTGGACTTTGATATGTGTCAATCATCCTCTAAATCCCTTAAGTTTCACCTTTTCTGAGTACAAGTCAATCTGTTAAAGTGATTTGGCACTTAATTGATAAAAATTCATTACAGCGCGTAAATTTTCTCTTCAATAGCTACCAAAATTTAACAAAAAACATTTTCATGGCTATAATTTGAAAACTGCGATTCCTTGCATTCTAAGTGGATCGACATGATATCTTATTAATTAGACTAATTTACAAAGCCATAGAAAAATATTGAAACCTACACAACCAAAAACGAATGATAGTTATAAATCAGTACGTATGAACCAAAGATAGAGTAAAATTCAAGAGTGTTGGTAAAATACTGCAAAAATTTGACACACTTCCTTTTTGACTTTCCAGCTATAAAGGACTTCGTTCCCTGAATGAATTATAATCCACTTATTGCTCCCTTTTTTATGCTATGCAGTATGAGTCACAGTATTCAAGATCAAGTAAAAGAATTTAACTCGTGGAGTTAACTCAATAAATTTGAGCGCACTGTGAACTTGAAGGGAACGAGACACTCCAGTTAAATATCCTTGTCTTTTTTCACATTCATTAATTTACTCTGCTTTGCGCTGAAGCTGATTCATTGCCAACACGAATGGTAGTTTAATATCCCATACGTCTTAATCTACTTAATTTGGTAATTGAAAAAAATTATCTGATCCTTTGCTCAAAATAAATGAAAAGAAATTCCAGGGTACGGAACTTAATTTTATTTTCCGAATCTGAAATCTTAAACCAAGTATTTCTACTGTGCTTTGAATACACTTGCCGCTTACCTACAGACAAACAGCTCTGATAGCGTCTACGGCGAAACTGCTACTCTCGATTTTAGGCAAGATTCCAATTCGTAACAAAGGGTTTTGAAATCTCTTCCAACCTTCTATATAGCTTTCTTGAAAACCAATTTATCCTCTCAGCTATAGCTCTGTATTTTTTGCTTTCAGTGTTTTCCATCTTAAAGTCAAAAATCCTTTAACTTTTAAAGAAAAATTAAAATTTAGGGAAGTATTAGATTAATTATTAAGCGAAGTAAAGTATTCTTTTTTAAAAACAATAAATGAAATTTCTTATTTCCTTATATCGTTAGACTAATTATTTACCGTACCTAATACATTCAACCCTTTATGTACAAATAAATATATATATATATATATATATATATATATATATATATATATATATATTTATTTATTTATTGCAGAATGATATCCTAAACAACAAGAATCATAGATGCTACTCATATTTTAAGAGTATCAAAGTTACTTTCTAACGCCACTTCAAACACGTATACAAAATAAAATATTTAAGATTTAAGATTATGTTTTACAAATTAATAAAATGTAGTTAACGACATAAATTTTTCTCCTGACCTTTTAATGCATTTTTTTCATAAATTTTATTTTAGAATGATTAAACAATATAATGTTAAAAAAAAGTGATAGCATTTATATTTAAAATGCGATGATAAATTTTTATGTATATGTGTGTGTTTTTGAAAAAACTAAGCTTTCTAATGTGTGTGTTACGTGCAGTATGCATGAGTGAATTCTTAATGGTGTATATTTGCTATGATATTTAAGATATTAACTGAAATTTACAATATACAATCGTGGAATATAACACCTTTCTACAGCTTTATTTTAAAAATTATTATTGCAGTTAAACTTTTGGTAACCTATGATTTTTACAGTTATAAAATAGTGAGTTTAAAGCAACATAATTAACCTTTCAAAAGGATTTTTTTCCTATCATATACTGACATCTGTGTCATTATTAATTATTTATATGTAATTTTTTTTAAAAAATGACTTACCAGTCAAATATTTACGTCAAACATTTGAGATTGAATATTGAACTGGTGAGAATGTTCAATATTCAATCACAGCTATCACTGGTCTAATCATGACATTAGACGGAAAATAAGAGTTGACTTATCTTCAATTTACGTTAATTTTTTCATAATTTATGACTACACCTAGGCGTTCCAAGTAGCTTTTGGTCATTTAAAGTTTATGAGTTTTAAGATATTTTAGACCCAATGATAATGAATGCAGACTCCTACCGAAATGGGAAAAACGAAAAGAAATTATGCAGTGTTACTATAGCGAGAGAATGACGATCTTATAATTTTGTTATACGTATGATAATTATGGAGCTGATGTAAGAGGAGGGAGATTAAAGAGAAAGAAAGGAAGGGGGGATATGGGAGTTCCCCAACCGGATGTTTTGAAATTCGAAATAGGGATTGTCTCCTCTCCCACTCATGTGTATCGATTATTAACGACGTTGAGGGAATCTCGAGATCTTCGAACACTGCTCAAACGCTTTCTTTTGAAAATAATGAAAGAGATATTTGGGGAAGATCTTTCTGGAGACTTGAATAATTTCATTTTGATAAAATTGCGCTTCGCTTAATTATTTCTGTCTTTAAGATTTGCTTAACAATAAAGATAATACATGGTAATTGTTTCATGCTTCCATCATTATTTGGTTTGTTTGTAATAGAAGCGGATGATAGACTTGAATCTACAGACCACATGATGTAAAAACAATGTATACAAATACTAGATTCTTGTACTCTTTCGAATTAAAATAAATGGTAAATATTTTTACGAGATAGATATATAATTCAGTTTATAGAGAAAGAAACTTTAACATACCGCACGCTTACCAGAGGGATTTTTTTTTTGTTTAAATTACATAATTTACCCCTCATTAATGTTTTATTGATGTTTATTAACAACTAGTCTGTCTGAAAGTTTTCTAAAAAAAACTTGCTAAAAATAAGTTATACATATCTCATAACTTATACACTACACCTGCACTGTAAAAATGAAATGCTGCTTCCGTCATATTGTGAAAATGGAAGTATAACTAGAAGAGAAGGGAAATATGTTTAAGACACAAAAGGATGATACGCAGAACAGAGGAACCCGTTACCCATAAACATTACATCGTGAAACAGGTACCTGTTTTTAACCTGAAGCAGCATTTTGTTTTTACAATATAGATAACATTGGGGCAATCATCATCGTTATTTTAATATGCAAAGCCTTGACAACAGTAGAAACTAAGATTTTTCTACAGACAAAATGTAATGAAGATATCTTCTAAAGATATTACAAAATTATCTTACAGACAATCTTAATAGAAAACAAATTTGGGATCACTGAAACAGATTGTTGTCACGGTTTCTAATACGCAATATCAACCTTTCATCTTTGATATAATTCTAAATCCCTTTGCACCTACAATTTTGATATTAAAACAATATCTTTTTAACATGAAAGGCAAAACATCTCTTATACTGCATAACGATATGAAGAGGAAGAAGTTCTGTAAAGGTATTTAGGAAGCCGAATTAAGTAATGATGGAATAACGTAATATCCGAAACTAACAATAGCAAGATTGAGCTTACATGTAAACGTCCCGATAGAAACAAAATTATTATGTTTGTCAGTGTCTATAAAATTAAGCGCAACATCTGTCAGCACTACATTTCTAAACGTAATGCATTGAAAAACGAAGCGTTCCAAAGTACCCTTTATGTCCCTACAGGTCATCCCCTCCATCCTCACACAGCTCTTTCCAAAGCTCCTCTGCACTTCTAAACAAGCTTTAACAGCATTTTCAGGAATAATTCTTTTCAAATAAAGACCCGGTCTTTTCCAAAGTGTTGTTATCAGTTACCGCCACGAACAGTTCTCGATTACTTTTTTATTACGTATTGCCAAAGGGGATCAATGGAAAGACCTTTTACTGAGAAATATTGTGGCGGCGAACGCTTCTAGCCCAAAGGGTAGGGTGGGGGATCGAACGCTATGGGGGGTCGGGAAAAATCGATTCTTCACTTGCTGCCGTTGCTTCCACGTGGTTCTGTTTTTACAAGGGTAAACAGTTTTCTGAAGCGTCAGTACATGGCACTTGGATGTAATGAAATTGCGCTTGGGGGTCATCATCCGTCTCCAGACATTCTCTCGACAATTTTTGGCATTTGGAAGCGTTATGAGTTTAGATATGTTGAGGCAAAATTCCCCAATCATGAAAAAAAAAAAGATTAAACCTGCTGCATCTCTGAACACAGTAAATCCTGCTTAGGTAAAAACTTAACGTGAAAGGAAAACTTTCTTATAGAAGAATTGCATTTTGTGGATATTACTACTATAAAATAAGTAACGACAATTTTTGATAATTTCCTTCTTTTGTTTATGATGAAACTTTTTTTTTAATCTATTAATATCGAGTAGTAAGTATACGGCAAAAGATAGCCATTGTAATAACAGAAAAAAATAAACACTTTAAAATATCCAGTACACTAAAACACAAAGAAAAGCATCTCATTCCCATGCTAAAGACTTTACTAAGTATTCTAACTACTTCTAGAATTTCCTTATTTAACAGTTATTTTTATTCGTCTAGTGACATACATAACTACATCAGAAATTTTATATAATCTCTCCCAGTTGTTTATTAAATATCCTTTATATCAAGAGAGAGCTTCTGCTGTATGCACAGATTTATAATCGAAATTATTAACATTTATAAAATAAGATAAAAAGAGAAAAACTTTCCTTTGATCTTTTTTTCATACGAAATTAAGCAGTCGAAATACTACAATTAAAGTATTCTTTCATCTAAAAAAGGGAATCTTGTATTTCTAATGTCAGTAACTTAGAACAGATTTTTTCGATTGCGACTACTTTAGAAATATTTATTTTACGTCTCTTTGACTTTATTGTGACTAGAAAATTTTATAATTAATGCACAGCAAGCAAATCCTCCCTGTTTGATTATATCACTACTGTATGAGCAAATAATGATATATTTTTATCGATTATATTGCAGAAGCATATGTTTTGCTGAATCTTTTTCGCAAATTCTAAATTCACAAGTTCGTACGTCTGTGTGGTATATCCTGTCAAAGGAAGCTTATTTGATGAATAAAAAGTTGATTATAATGTGGATTAAATTAAGCTTCGCGCAACCTGGAAATGCCACCAGCTAACGACGCAGTAACGCGGCGTAAAGATAAAATGCTTTGAAGTTAGTCCAACTGTAATACAAGCGAAGGGCGTAAACAAGAAGAGATACTCCCCCTCCCTGAAAATTTCAGTTCTTTATAATTTTTTGCTTTGTTTTGACCAACAAAAGCCCCAAATTTACAGCCATGCATTGTACAACACCTTCTTCCTACGTTACACAGAAAAATACTTGGAATCTATCAGTTTAGCGGCGGGCAAATGCTTTTAACAAGCATGGAATCCCTGTTTCCATTCTTATAACTTGACGATCTCTAAAATCTCTCACCAAATATCTCTTTCATTCGGAAATATTAAATTTTTAGGTCATGTTTAAAAAAAATGTTTGAAAGTCTGCAAAATTTAAATACTTTTAGTATCCTCGATCAAAACTAAAACAGTTTGCCCTGGGTGAATTAGAAAAAAATAAAGAACAGGAATAAGCACAATGGATTAAAGCTAGTTAAATAATAATTTTTGATAAACTTAAAATATAATTTACCTTCAGTAAGCACAAATAAACACTTCGAGAAAAATAGCAAATGTTTCTCAGAAATTAGCTATCATTGCAAGCATCTCTATGTTAATAATAAGCGCAATACCAATGAAGCTTCTTGAATTCTCTGATTCACAATAACAAAAACAGTTTAAGATGGAAAATTTTCAGGACAATATAAGTTAGTCATTTGTTAAGAGTTTGGTCAGAACTTTGAAGGTTTGGGCTGTTGCTAACTATATAAATGTATCGGATGTTAGTTTAGTGAGTGCAAATAAAAATAAACGAAAAAAATAGTTTATTTCTTTCTTCTTGTAAATTCTCAGAATCTAATTACATTCATCTTAAAGATTGTGATATTACATATTTTTGATTTATATATCAGTAAATATACAATACACCAGATCAATCAGATATGTTCCAAATAAAACTAACCTAACATAACAAAAGTTATCTATGTTTGGTAAATATATTTTTTATATCAACTTCATATATTATTATAAGCTAAGTGTTCTCTCTCATAAGTAAAACTTTAGTTCGCATGTTAATACTTTAAATATTTCATTGTACTAGAAAGAGCTCGATGAATAAAAAAATATTTGTACTACAATAGCTGAAAAGGAACGAGAACAAAATCCGAAACCTGAAATGATATACTATCACCTTCGCATTCAGAATATTTAAGCTCAGAAATAAAAGTAAAAAATATACAAAATGTTGACAATATGTTTGAAAAGTATAGAAAAAAGCTTAAGTTTTAGAAATTTGCAGTATCATAGTCCTGTTTTTAAAGAAAATACTTCTGTTGCGTCTTTATAAAACAGGCTACAAGTAGGTGAAAGAAATTACATGAAAACTGCAGAATAATAGTTTAAAAATCTCTATCTAGTACAAAACTTTCTATTATATAATGAATCTCTTATAAGTAAATAATCTCTCATTAGTACTTTCATTAGTAAATAATCAAGCA
>OU015501.1:106639973-106737473 GCA_907164885.2 Dolomedes plantarius
ATTGCAGTATCGTTCAATCCTAGTTTCCCTTATCTCGATACTTTTCTTTTTGGACACTAAATAAAGTTTATTGATGATTCTGATATGCAGAAACACAAATGTGGAATTATTACTGAAGCATTGTAATATCCTGTTTCCGAAGCTAATCTACTCAGAATATAAGAAGAAGAATCTCAGCACATAATAAAGAAGCTAGGATGCCAAGTGAGGTTGAACATATATACTCCTCCCAGTAATCAGGATTCTGATAATACACGGAACACATTATGCTTCATAATACTAAGCAAAATTTATTTACCCTATTGAAATTCCGTAAACTAGTAATGGCATGTGTTCACGAGAAAAATGAAATACATCAAAATTATTCCCAAAAAGGCTTCTGACTGAATGTAGCATTTATAAGAAGTTACTTTTCACAGAAAACAGAAAATTTATATGTACATGGTTGCAATTAGTGTTACCCATGGAAAAAATTATGAAAACCCCAAGTGTAGCATATGTAATGTACTGCATACTTTCTTGAGTAAGTTCTGTTTTACCATTGATTTATGTAAGCAACGGGAAAACAGAACACTTACTTAAGAAAGGGGTTTTATGAGCAAGTTAATAGACATTTTATAATAAATATTTAGTTGATAGTACATAAGTTTTACTATTGTAACCATAAAGACTTATTTAACTAAATTTAAAATAAAAAAAATTGTAATTTAAGAGATAGTATTAAGTTATATAATTCAAAGTATTTCATAATTCAAATTAAAATAATAAAGGACTACTCACAAATTCAAGTACCCATAATTTTATACTCTTAACTAATACGGCCAACTCTTTTCCGCATTGAAATAGAAACAGAAAGTATTTTAATTTCAACTTACACTTTAAACAACTAAATAAGAGTCTCATATCGATGAAAGGTGGCAATTTTTGCAGGGAATAAAATTTTGTACTGATTTATACTCTTTAGATGTTTCCATTATCTGCTCCCTCTGTTTACGTTTACTGAGCTCACACAATAACCAATGAACATATGAACTTTGCTTTCATCTAAATTAGACAGACATTAATACTAATGAAAGAAAGATAAAATGTATTATTACTATAAAAAATGTTGAATAAAAACTAGATTTGAAAACTATACTAATTAACTAATAATATTAAAATTTTGACAGTTTTTCTTCAATTCTTTTTTTATTTACTTGTAAGGGAAAATAAAATGGGTCAAAATTAATAATTCAGTTTAATTTCGGCATATAGAGTTGCATTCTCCCAAAATTCCCATAGTCATTCCCAAGCGAACATAGATCATTTTTGCCGCCAGATTAAAGCATAAATGACTGATGTCCAAATACAAATTAATCCTTTAAATTATTGCTCTGAGAATAAATTACTTGCAACGGCGCAAACATTTTGAAAGACAAACATTTGGATTCCTTCTGTCGGATAAATCGTCTTGATTTGAAGGATGTATTCCACGGCCCAGAGGGCTGGAGTTCTCACGTCACACCAGTGTAAGAAACATATGCATTTGGGCTTCAGTGCATCAAAAAATTGTGTTGGGAAGACCCATTAGAGATCATGCCGATAAAAACAGATAACAAAAGAGTGAAGTTCCTGTTATCAATCTAAGAGTGGTTTCGCAACTGTTATAATTTAAACAGAATGTAAAGCGCATATTTCAAAGAGAGTCGTAAAACACTCCCACACTGAAATTTGGGACGTGCTTATTTCAGCATGTATGATGTTTTAGAGAGTTTTGCACACATCCTTTCTAACAAAATAAAATTATTTATAGAAGACTTTAATGCCTTATCAAATACCAATTCCTCACATATATTTAAATAGGAAAAAAAATTATAAAGCATTTTTGAAAATATAGTGCTTAAGAATAATGCACTCAATATTAGTTAATGATAAATTGTGTGTATGTATGTGCTGTGTGTGAAAGATTACATATTACATATAATATTTGGTAATATATTGCACCAATTAATGTATAGTTTCAAAAAATTCAGATAGATTAACAGTTTTATTAATTTTAGAAAAAGTAATAAATTAATACTTTGTAGCTTTGAAATCATGTATTAAATATTAACAAAGCTTTGGAAATATATAGGAGAAACCCTTTTAGAAAAGAAAAATTTATTTTTACCCTCGAACTAGATCAATAAAAAATCTATAATAAGATCTAAAAAATATATATATATATATATATATATATATATATATATATTTACACTTACACACGCGCATGTAATATGCCTAACTAGAAATACGAGTATAATTAATAATAACTTCATATTTTTGCAGCATTTATCAGCAGAAGGAAAAAAAACTGAGCTTTTATAGCAGTTAATTTTATTATAATATTTTTTAAACATATTTTCTTATTGATTTAATTTCATTGAAGGTAGGAAATATTTACAATTAAACTAACTTAAGAATTTTTTATTTTTGCAGTATGATATTTTTGCAGTATTCATCAGCAGAAGAAAAAAAATGAGCTTTTATAGCAGTTAATTTTATTATAATATTTTTTAAACATATTTTCTTATTGATTTAATTTCATTGAAGGTAGGAAATATTTACAATTGAACTAACTTAAGAATTTTTTAAACTAATTTAAGAATTTTATCATTTGCTATAATGATGTTGTTCCCATGTGAAATATTCAGTCCAACGACAACTAAACAAAAAATAATTCATACAAACTCAAATTACTCTGTTTTCAATGCTGAAGTTAATTTGTTAAATCTATAAAACAATGTAAACTATTTCGAAGGCAACATTAATGCCACTTTTCAATTTTCCTCCGTAGCCCAATAATTGTAAAATGTTTCCTATTAACTCAATAACACATCTTGAAAATGCGATAAGCCACATGGAGCTCTTTACATATTTTACTCAAGAATAAATAAATCAAACAATAAAGCCCGAAATTTGTTTGCCATCCCAACAGAACATAGCCGTTGAGAGAAACATAAACAAAGCGTCGGCAAATTCTTTTTCCCCCGAATCCAACTAACGTATCGACGCGGCTAGCGGTCGACGTTTTCTCCGCTTTATGGCGGCCCATGCGTAAAAAAGACATTAAATAAATTTATGGGGACCCCGGGAGCACATCGTAAGATTAAGATACTATGTGTAATGTAGCCTGTTGATCTGTTTTATTGGCTTGGCTTTGTGGGAGGTATTTTATAACAAATAGGTGGTTTAGCGTGAGTATTAAAAGCCGTGTTTCGACGAGAGCGTTAAGCGTTTATCAAGTGGTGGAAGAGTAAATGTATTCCACTGTTTTTATTGTTCTTTTATGGGGATGTAACAAATCTTTTGTACTTACTGAATGATATATGGTTACACTCGGAAAGAAATTTTGCAAAATGACGCATGCTTTTTGGACTTTTTGTGCATAAAATATTTTATTTAGCATCGACGGACTTTGATTTATACGTGCTGAAATAAACTCACGAGTGTCAATGAATGACGCTCTTTAGATTCATTAAAGGGATTCATCTTAGTTAAGGGATATTGACACGTATTTTGATTTATACACACTTCACGACATTCATTATCTTTTAATAGGAATGTTTATCGCATACGGTTTATCTTGAATGTTAAAACATTTTGCTAAAATATATTAATCCAAATTATATATTAAATATACATTTAAGTGAATATCATTATTACTTTTTATACAAGTATTAGCTTGAATTTACATTTTATTCTTAGAGATGTATTTATATATTTTACTAATTAATATCTATAACATTAAATAGAACAATTTGTTAAAATAGATTTATTATTATGTTTAATTTTTATTTTATTTTATGGTTCATCTCTGATGGAAAAATGTATCTCAATTATAGAGACATTTTCTATCGTATTTATATTCTTTGAAATTCATTCAACCAACTAGTTTCTGCATATTGATTTACTTATGAAATGCTTTTAAAAAGAATTTTGTAAACTGTTATTATTTTAACACTTTTAACAGTTCATTGTTTATTGTGTCTGAAGATACTCTAGTGATAACTTTTCTTAATGGATATCTAATGCATAAACAATAAGTAAATAGAGAAGATTTCTGCAGTTTAGTGCGTTTTAAATACACTTAATAAGGATGATGAAATGCAAAAATAACCTTGACGTCTAAATGAAAATCGTTTTAATGTGTTGGAAATAAAAGGATATTTTTGATGTAATTGGCATCATGGGAGAATGTTGCATTTTTATTAATACATTTAAGACTCCTTAACCTTTGACTTCAATTTTAATCATAATTAAATTAAAATTAGTGATACTACTATAAAATTTAGTCTAATAACGTTACATTATGTGTGAAATTATAATCATCAGTTTTGCATTTCATACTCCAATCTTAAGAAGTTGATACTTGAATATTTTTAGATAAATCATGTAATACTTTATATTATAACATACACACATTTTATAGCTCAGAAAAATACATTCCAATGAAATAAACATAATTTAGCTAGTTAACTTCTGTCTAAATTAAATAAAAATGGAAGATATTTATGTGTAATTCAAGATTTTTATGTATATGGTTCAATTTACATAACAATGTTTAGAACACTTAACTCCCTTTCATTGAAAATAGGAATTTAATAAAAGGAATTTATTATATTTTATCTTTAGTATTAAATTTTCTAATGTAAAATAAGCATTCATCCAGATATAGCCAAAATAATTATTAATATTATTATTATATATATATATATATATATATATATATATATATATATATATATATATATATATATATACACAAACACTCATTTCAGTCAAACAATGAATGAAATTTTGATTATATTTTACTATTTTCGTTTAATGATCTCTTTGAAATAATATATAACTTTTGGGTGCCTTTGCCTAAATTTCAAAAAGGCAGACAAAATAATTGTGTTATTTTCCCTCTCGTAATTATTAACTAAATAATTAGAAATTATTATCCAGCTAGTATAGTATTTGCAATTGAACGAATTTTTTTGCCTGTTCTCTAAAAAGTCCCATTCAAAATATTTGCCGATGTGTAAATGCTCATTGTATTTTGCTCTGTAAAGCAATTTATGTTCCTCTTTCGAAAACAGACATCACGCACATATATATCATTCCGAGACCATCACATGTTTGATAAAAGGACGGCCGTCCCGTTTGTAAACAGAGCACATAACGGAAGTCTGCTTGCATCATGAAAAGCGCTTAGCTCTCAACACATTCTAGCTATGTTTACATTCAGATTTTTTTTATCTTCGTATTTTGTTTATAGTGCCAAATGCTTGTAGACAGCTAAGTACTCACTAACTGCAATTAATCATTATTACTAACCTGATTCAAGCATGAAAATATAGATTTTTATTTGGTTATTAAAGGGATAAATTTAGAACATTCTATGTTAAAATATTTTCTAAAGATAGTCTCCCTCAAATCCTCTATTTCATTACTTTTTTTTATCACAAACAGGGACTTGACTTTAAAATAGAGAAATTTTGTTCAGGTCAATTTTTTTCACGCCTTATAATGGAATTTGAAACATTTCAAACAGAGTTATGCAGGTAAAGGGCATAACTTTCACCAAGTTTGTTGTTCTACAGGCTTATTAATCAAATATCTTCTTGAAATGAACTTGCGTGTTTCAAAATTCTTAGATCTACATATATTTACTGTGTTAGAATGTTCGCACTCAGGATATATATATATATATATAAAATCACACAGAAAGAGAAACTTTTTCTAACATTAACCCATAAGTTTTTATCAATACATTATACTTTATTTGTATCAATATATATGTAAACATGTATGCATATATGTTATACACAACCATGTGTGCGTTAAAAAACACATACAAACGTTTATATCTATATAAACATATATATGTACACGTAAATTTGTATGCTATTGATAGACAGATAAGTATTCTAAATGTTTGTCTTGTGTTTACGCTTATGGAAGTAAACAAAAGCAGTATTCTGTGTTATAAAGGTTTTTGTTTTGTTTTGATTTGTTTTCATTTTTCAGTAGCATAGTATAAAGTTGCAGAGTTATATTAACTGTTTCATGTTGCCAGCAATTCTGTTCTCTTCAAGATTTTTGAATAAGTTTACTTTGAATTGATCAGTATTCGTGCTTCATTATTCTAAACTTTCAGTTTATGCTTGCCCAAATCAAGCTTTAAAACTGTAAGATAGCAGAAATCTCAAATTTTTTCAAACTCAGGGATTGAAAAATGATGTCAAAAACTGCATACCAAATTGTTTTTATTGGTATCTAATATTTATTAATTAGTTTCATACTGAAGATAATCTTGGTACAGTTATTAAGGCTTAAAGAGAAACAACTCGAATCGTTTTAGTCCATTAAAATTATTTACGTTCTGTCAAGTGACTAGTATATGAATGATCATAAAAATAAATAGTGTGTTGAAAATACTCTCAAATCCTATCTGAGACGGAAGCCATGTATGAAAACCATCATAGAACCATAAAAAGCAGACAATAACGAATTCGAATGCACCGTTCTTTCCCATTCTTAGATTTAATCGCCCGTTCCGTGCTTTGAAATCTTTATGGCTAATTTATGCTGGAAAATTATAGCTCCCATTTTGTGCCGATTAAATGAATAGGACTATAACGTTTGGACACGCATGTTTTATTGGTTTGGGGTGGCTGCTCTTTGACACTGATATTTAGGCTCTTAGCTGAATTTGTTTTGATTTAAGACCTAAAGAAGAAACGATGAAAGTATAGACTGAACTTAGTGCTATGAAAGAGCATAAAGAAGCTTTGTGAAAATAAGATAAATGGCGCTTATACGACGGATCTTAACAGATTACTAATAGCATCAGCATTAGGGTCGATGTTTATTTTATTGTTTTTTAAATGTTTTCTCCTTTTTATTAAAAGACAAGGGGCCGATTCCAAATTTCCTGTGGGTGTGCGAGTGTGTATAGAATTGGTTAATCATAGCTTAGAATTTTATAAGGATTTTGTTTTTGCTCATTTAGATCGAGTTACACTTTTCTGTACTTGAACAAAATTATACGTCAGTTTGATAGTACCATGAGTTTTATGAATGAAGCTTAAAGTTGGCAAATAAATATTAGAGTTGCTCTAGAATTTTGCATTTTTTTTATTTAGTCATAAACATAAGGGAATTTTACTTCGACGAGCTACGCATTGAGGTGTTTACATGCCTCTAATTCATGATACATCTAGAATTTTACAATTTTTTCTGCGCCACGTCGAATAATGGCAATATTTATCTCACATTAAGCATCATGAAACTTAAGAAATATTTGGGACTCTTAAAAAATGTTTTTGTTAGGATATCACGAATTTTAAAGAGTGTACCTGAGAGGTTTAAATGCATTATTTCAGGCAAAAATTTGAAGCACATTTTGATATTTTGCTTTAACAATTTATGGAGGATAAGTGTCAAGCATAAGGATTACGTTAGCTTCAGAAACATTAGTTTAAAGCAAGGACAATGCAAATTTCGAAAGAGGTAGTTTAGGTTACGTCATGGGATGCTATTTTACGATTACATAAGAGTAGTAAATATGTTTCGAAAGAAATTTCAGAAGGTAATAAGAAAAATCATGACAATTTTTTTCAGCAATCATTCCTTTGGATTGTTTTGTGTTATCTAAGTGGAATATTGTTAATCTCAGCTCGAGAAGCAAGGAAATACAAAAGGATGAACAACATTTAGCTGATCAATTTCCTAACTGATTCGTAACATTTTACTGCAAACAAGCATTTCGCTTTGTCGGGCGAACGGGACTTAGGATCGGTTTTAGAACGAAATGATACTAGTTGGTATAGATTGGGGGGTGGTATTTATTTTTGGACTGATTGGGGTGGGGTGGTGGTGTTTATAAGTGATAGAAGGGCGACTTACCTGATCCGACGTGGACTTTCTTCATCCAGGGGTAGATGACGGGCTGGTTGGCTCCGTTGGCGCCGCTGACCGCGCAGTCGGGCGAGGTGGGCCCCTGCTGCGGGCCCTGGGACGGCGGCTGGCCGCGGGACAACACTCCGGGCGGCGTCGGTGAGGAGACCGGCGACCGCTGCGGCGGCTGCGGGGGCACGGGGCTGAGGCTGGCGGCCGGGTCGACTGGCGTCCGGGGCAGGGGCGACACGGGCCCCATGCCGCACGGGGGCCTGTAGTAGTGCTGCGGGGGCGTACCGTAGACGGGGCTGCCATTCTCCTGGCCGTACGCGACGGGCCCAGAGATGGAGTAGCCGGCGTACGGGTGATGGTGGTGCGGCGGCGGCGGCGGATGCTGCGGCGGTGGGTGCTGGTGGTGGCTCGGCGGCGCGTGGTGTTGGTGGTGGGGATGTTGTTGGTGGTGTGGATGGTGGTGGTGGTGGTGCGACGGCGTGTAGTAATCCCCGCCGTGGCTGGGGATGTAATTCCCCTGCGAGTACTCCTCGGTCGGCGGAAATTTGGGATCACTGTAAGGAGAGTTCATCAAATACGAACTCATGATCATTAATTTTTGGATGAATTGGATGGAAATAATTTTTCTTTGGGGTTGTCGTTTAACTGAGCGCTGACTCCGCCCGTCGGAGAGCATTAGCATATCACGTGACGGGCGCCCGCCAACCGCGCGCCGTCTCGATGACCCGGAGAGCATACGCCAGGATGATCGATGAGCGGGGACACATTGCGCGGCAATATGGCGTGCGCGCGCCCAAAACACCTGAAATGCGGCAGCGCGTGTGCGTGTGTGTGTGCAGCAAAAGTCCTCTCCACTTTGGCTTCCTCGGCACCCAAAAGGCAGCGCACACACACACAAGGACTCGCTCGCGGCGGCACTGAGAGACTGAGAGCCCGGACGACCATTGCCTACACAGAGATCCCAGTGGCGCCCCCTTCGCGAGAGGGGCGGAAACTGCCCCCCTGCCCGCAAACAGGTACACTCTCGCACTTTCTCTCCAGCCAACTTCACTCAAAACTTCACGCCCCGATACAAACGCAAAATTCAGCCTCACATCGCACGACAGAAAAAAAAAAAAACAGTAATGGCGCGCAAAATTTTTCTCACATTATCGTGAGTCTCTATTAATGAAATTTTAATTGGATACAATTTATTCTCAGAGACCAACATTAAGTCCGGACTCATTTGCACAGTATACAGTTTTAAAGCGAACTTAATGAAATAAAATTCGAATATTGACTGAATACATAAAACTTTACTCAATTCTTTCTCATATCATTAGGTTTAAGTTTTGATATTAATCCAAGCAAATCAATATTTTAAATGAGATATCAGAAGCTTGCTTTCCCAGCTCTTTATATTTTTTTTACATCTATGTTCTCTTTAAAAGTATTTATGTCTACATGTATTTCTTTTACTTAGCTAACAAATTTGTAAACAATATAAGTAACTTTTCTTAAAAAATTTGAAAATATATCAGATATATTTAGTGTAACTTTCTAAACATTAAACTTAAATCACATACTATTAGTTCTCTGTGACAAACATTAATTTAGTGAATAGACTTAAAAGTTGCTCGTGAAATTAAGAAAATATCTATACTTATGTTTTCATATTTAGAGCTACATGTTATTGTGCCTAAATAAACGACAAAATCATGTTCCTTTTAACTCTGAAGTGTTGATTTGAAAATCTTGTTCAAAAGTTTTCGTATTTTTTTTATTTTCATTTAAATATCAAAACATTTATGAATAATATTTATGAATGATTTCAGATTATGTTTGATCACTGAGAAATCCAAGAAAAAGCTCCATTCATTTCATTTTCTGCTTAGAGATCATAAAAAAATCATAAAATAAATTCAGTAAAACTATTTTTGTAATTCAGTAAACAGTTTATCGGAATAATCCATTTCTCACTATGAAGTAAATTTATAACAGTTGAAATTTATGTTCCATGACTTATTTTTTGTTGCTATATTTGTATTTAATGATCTCAAAACTAACTTTTTGTAAAATTAGACATATATTTCCACGCTTATATTTATATTTAATTTCAATTTAATTTGAACAAGACATTATATTTACCATAATAATGAAGTTTTATTTTCTAACTGTTAGAAGTGTTTGTGCATATCATGTGTTTCACCAATTCAAGCAAACATTTAAGAATTCCCCAACGGAAACGTTAATTTTGAATGAATAGTGGATAAGTAAAACTAATGAGCAAGTGTCTGAAATTTATGTCAGCTAAAGCATATGTTTTAGTTATAATGCATAAACAAAGAAAAAATCAGTAGTAAATATTAAAGAAGTAAATATTAAGTAACATTAATAAAATGTTCTTCAGTTTTTCCTTTCTCAATTTTCTACCTTATTTGTATTTTTGAATATGAGATATAAAAATTTTAATATAGAAAATATATAAAATTATATAATATATAAAAATTTTGATTATAAAATTCTGAATATGGAATACTTAAAAATATAAATTAATTACGTCATAGGTGAATTATTTGAACGTATAAATTATTTGAAATTAGTATTAAAAAGAGCTGAAAATTAAAGTTCATATTTAAGAGTGCCATAAATATATTTACTAGTAAATCATGACAACAATTTACGATAAATGCATTAATGTCAGATTTTTTTTAATGTCATTTAAATCTGTAGTAAACCTAAGAACTTAAAGGAAAAAAAGTTGATAAAATGGCACATCAAATATTTTAACGAGCTTTCAAAGTAAAATTTTCAAAATAATATTTAAATAAATAGATAATAACTTAAGATCTTAAAACTTTGAAAAGAATATTTTTAAAAAGAATCTGAAATCCTTTAGAACATTTTTTTCTTTAATAATAATGTGTCACCCTATTTTATTTAAATTATAAATATATAATTATTTATTTATTTATGTGTGTGAATGTAGTTATGTACCTACATTTGTACTCTCATCTACACATTTGTGTATCCCATAATTTAATTATGTATAGCTTAAAATAAATTATATAAAATTATATTTCTGCATGAATTTTACTTTTTGATTATAAGCATCAACTAATTGGAAACTGATATGAATCTCTTTTCGTACTCATTTACTCTTGCTCACTTTCCCTATAGGGAAAATTTCTCAAAGAGAAAAGTGACTGAACAAGAACCAAGCATGCGCGCGGGAATTATTTCGTGACTAAAATTAACTTGCGCGTTCTTACATCAAGTTTAGCAGAAGAAAAAAATCCCTATACCACCGAGATAGGCAACTTGGTCACTGGGAAAGTTAATGCACTTTTAAACTCTTTGAGAGGCTAAAACGAATAAAGGGAATAATATCCTTTAGGTTAATATAGGTCCATTTTGAAATTATTCACAGAAAAATTTTCGCGATTTTAAATGGAAATGATATAAAACTATATAAAACTAGCCGTAATACTAATTGATAGTTAAAAGCTAAATAACATGTAAGTGAAATTTTTTTATTATTATTTTTGTCATAAATAATTCGCGTGGTACGTCATTATATTAAAACAGAGATAATACATATGTGCCTATGCTTATGATTTTTTATCAAATTAAATGTGTTGTGAATTTGATCAATATGATGTATATGAATATGTATATTGATATTTGTTTATAAACTTTTGTGTTATGTACATATAAGTTATAAGTAACATTTTTTCTTTGGGTGTTGCTTCTACAATAATAAATGCAACATATTTACACTCATTCAGGAAATAAAATATTCAGTATCATGTATCTCTCCTTTAGAATGCTGAGGTGCACATGGGACAAAGAGAAGAAAGATCTTGTTTAGAAAAATGTCGGTCTTTTAGTTATTTGAATCTCTATATTTTCAATGAAATTATCCTTAATTATTTCTAATCTGAAACAAATTAAGATTACACAATGGCATTTAACATTCCTTTCCTCCACATTTGTTTGATAAGTTAATTGGTCCATACTGCTAGTTAATAAGGAATATAATTAGAAACAAGAGCTCTACAGATAAATTTGAAACCTTGAATGAAATAAATGGACTTGTTCTGTATTAAATATGAAAAATATGTTCTCACAACATGCATTTGATTATTCTTATATTAAATCTGTTATTCATTCGTCATGCGAGTATTTAGGTTATTATAAGTAATATTTACTCCTTTTCAAAACGGTTTTTAAATAAGTAATTAAATTTTAATATAGCTTTATATGTAAATAAACTAATCAAGTACTCCATATAAGTATTTTGAAAGATGAAATACGGTTTTAAACTCATCATGCCATATCGGATTCCCCACAGGAATGTATTATTTAGGAATTATTTATTTAAGACAAGATACATGATGCTCTGTGATATATAATTAATAAGGGAAATTGACCATTGATTTAAAAAAATAAAACAAATTTATAGCTCTTCTGCTATATGACATTTCACCTTTTAAAAATTCTCTAAAATATTAATTACAATTAAATACTAATTAGATGAAAAAAATGTTTCTTATTACCTTTTGCAAAGATGAAGTAAAGGTCAAAGAGAGATAATTTTAATCACATCTGGCACAAATTTTAATATCCAATGATGACTTTAACAAGATTTCCTGAAATTAATAAGTATTATTAAATATTTGAAAATGGTTATTCAGAATAGCAACCCCTATATTGACAATATAACAAAGGATAAAAGAAGCTTGTAAATTTAAAACAACTCAAAGAAGCACACAAAAAAATGCTCTTTTTTGGTAAACAAAAATTACATTTCAGTTATCATTCACGCAACAGAAAGTGTATGGTTTTTCAGCTACATTTCATTAACAATTTATTTCTCTCATCATCTTCGCTATCATTGCAAACATTTTTGGATGTTTTATGCAAAAACAGAAGATAACTGTAGAACTTGGTTGGTTGGTAGATGAGCACTTCAGTCATCTTTTTACACGAGGGCTACAATCCTTAGAGAAAACTTGGACATTCAACACCCATGATTTCTTTAGGAATGCTGTCCCTAATCTGTATTAAGTATATATCCTCTGGTAACTATACATGAGTAAAAGCTTCTTTGACAGGGCTCAGAAGAGGCTAGTGAAAACAGGTTGTTTAGTCCCCCCCCCCTCTCTCTTTTTGACTGAGTTGGCCCATGTTGACTGCTTGTGCTATATTTTATTTGCAATCAGAATATGCCATAATCTAATCAAGCAGAAGAAAAAAAAATAAAACTGTACCCGCACTAACGTTCTGGTTTGAGGTAAAGTTTTAGAATTATTTCTAAGTTTCTTTTGGTTGGAAAAAATTAGAATTTCAGTAACAGAAACATAGTGATACACATTCAAAATTTATTAGAATGCTAGTTTTTCAAACGCAGAGTTTTCGTAAGAAATTTTCACCTTTCAGTTTCAAAAGTTCATGCGTAAATATTACATATAAATATTAGACACATTTAGACAGTCTTTTATCCTGAAATTTTTCTTAACATTTGAAATATTAGAAGATATATCAAAATAAGATACTCATAAGTTTGTAAACCCATTTTCAATCTGATTATGTTTTAATTATTTAGATAGAATTTGAAATTAATTCATTCATTATGTGCACTATTTTTCATAAAATGATCTAAAATGAAGTTTGACCCTAGAGCTCTGATACTGTGCAGTAAATAAGCAATACTATGATACCCGAAAACAGTCGGTTACTTCACAAAATATACAAGATGCAAGTTGGTTTTAATACAATGCTATTTTTTTTTAAGAAAAATGATTCATATAATTTTTTCTACTATTCGTCAGTACTACTATTCGCCAGTTCTACTATTCCCATTTTATTCGTTAGTATTGTCTTTTTAAAAGATAATTTAACTCTTAATATTAAATCATTATATTATTCATGTAATTTCTGCTTAATAAAGAAAATAGCGTTACTGCCTGCTGATAGGAATTCTTATAAAAGGACAATCAGTTAAAAACTTAACTATTTAGTGCCCATAAAAATGAGATTAAATGATCTAATTAGATATAAAAATTAAATCTCTTACCAGGTCAGCTCTTAGCATTACCTTGTTTCAATTTATTTGTGTAACCCCATGTATTAATTTGTTTATCACCTATATGATTTATATAGAGAGAAATTATATAGTTTTATATCTTTTCAGAGGCATCAAGAGTTTTATTTATTTATTTATTTATTTATTTTAAATTGAAACCAAATTCTAAGAATACTTTTTTTAAAACTAAAGTTCAACTGACAAATTAACGCTTACAGAATGCCATCATTAAGGAAGTAATTAAAATCAGTGATATATAACTTTATGGACAAACCAGTAAAAAACTAGAACAGGAATATATTATGTATAATGCTTGTGTGTGTGTGTGGGGGGGGGGGGCTTCAACTTTTTATATTCTTTTTACATAGAATTTTCTTTCAAACAAATTTAAGGTTTCAACTCTCACATTCTCTGGGAAAAATAAATCTTTCCCCTCCCCCCCCAAATACACATTGTATTATATTATATATGCATAGATATGTATATATACAGTGTCGTAACTAGGCAGGTGCAACAGGGGCACCCGTACAGGGCCCACTTGGAAGAGGGGGCCCAAAATGCTGTTCACAAAAAACTATATTTTTAAATTTTTAATTTTTCCATCTTTCTACTGTGCGGTTTGGTGATTATATTTTGCCCTACTTAGACCTTAGACGTTTCTGCTCACCAACATGAACATTCGAATGAGTGACAGAACTGACTGATATTTTCAACGTGCCTATGTTAACTTGCCTAACTTAGGTTATGTTACAGTGTGATTACAGCAATGTGGTCACTATACTTTTTACTTACTGTTATCACGTATATGTATTTGTGAAAGTAGGTAAGAATGCAAATAATAATATTAAGATTATTTGATAAAATTTCCAGGAAGTACAGAATTTGGCTGAAGAAATGAGTATAGAGAAGGGATTTCTTAATAAACGAAAGAGAAGAGTTAAGATAATGGAAATAGATGAAACATCAGATGAAGGAAGTAAGTTGACAACCGAAGAATTATTTAAAACACAAATTTACAGTGCTCTTGACACTCTATTGTCTCAAATAGATTGGCGTTATCAAAAAATGGAAACTATCTGTGACAATTTTTGCTTTCTCTATGACTCGTCTTTACAATACATGAGTGTTGCTGATTAAAAATAAAAAATTAAAATAAAAAAAATGACTGCAGATCTCGCTATTAAATATAGCAGAGATTTTAAAAAAGTATGAATTCATATTTGAAACTAGCTGAATACCTGTGCTTCGCTACGGAGTACATTCTAATTAAATACAACGGTCGATGTATGCAATTAATACCAAAAAAGAACCAAAAAGAATATATTTTTTAAAAAATCATAACGGATATTTTATACACAAAATAATATAGAAGGAAAATATTGAAATTAAATCTAATAGAACATACTAAAGAATATAGTGCAGTTAATAAAGTACAGTTTGAGGAACATTTCTTTTACTGTATTTTAATATTTTTTTTTGATAATTTCCAATTGTCTACCGCATTAGAAAGAAAAAAAAATTTTTGCCAATTTATTTCGTTGCTATGCACGTGACAAGAAATTGATTTAAAGTATCACAAAAAGAAAGGAAAATCACGTGATCAACATTTAATAAATTAAATTCTAAAAATTAATCTTTAAAAATTCACCAAAAATCTGAAAATGGAGGTAAAGATTCGAAAAAGATTTAATTTTAAAGAAATTTTTATGATCTTTCTCACGATATAAATTTTATAAACCTCAAATTATTATTTTAAATGCAAACTTTAAAGAATGTTACAAAATCAGCTTAAAAATTTAATTTTAAAAAATCTAAGAAGAATTTTTCAAAAATCTTTCTCAGTGCACCCCTACACTATAAGAAGTATCACCATGCAAAATTTCAGCCCTTTAGGTCCAGCGGTTTGGTCTGTGCGTTATATGTCATTCAGTCAGTCAGTCAGTCAGACAGTTATGGAACTGTTTTATATATATAGATAATGTAGAAGAAAATATTCAAATTAAATCTAATAGAACATACTAAAGAATATAGTACAGTTTGAGGAACATATATTTTACTGTAGTTTAATATTTTTTTGGATAATGTCCAATCATCTGCCGCATTATCAAGAGAAAAAAATTTTTTTTTGTCTATTTCGTTGTTATGCACGTGACGCAAAATTAGTTTAAAGTATCACAAAAAGAAAAGAAACCACATGATCAGCATTTAATAAATTAAATTTCAAAAATTTATCTTTAAAAGTTCCCCAAAAATCAGAAAATGGAGGTAAAGATTCGAAAAAATTTCATTTTAAAGGAATTTTTATGATCTTTTTCGTGATATAAATTTTATAACCCTCAAATTATTATTTTAAATGCAAACTTTAAAGAATGTTACAAAAAGAGCTTAAAAATTTAATTTTAAAAAATCTAAGAAGAATTTTTCAAAAATCTTTTTAAGTGCACCTCTACACTATAAGAAGAATCGCCATGCAAAATTTCAGCCCTTTAGGTCCAGCGGTTTGGTCTGTGCGTTATCTGTCAGTCAGTCAGTCAGTCAGTTACGGAACTGTTTTATACATATAGATTGAAAGTTTTAAGTTTGAAGTAAGGACTCTTCTACAAAACATAGAAGCATCATCTCCGTTTAATATTCTACAGGATCTTCATGACTTTGGCTTAATTGGGACTTACCCAAATATCAATGTCGCTCTTCAAATATTTCTAACTCTTCCCGTTTCTATTGCTTCATCCGAGAGAGGTTTAGCAAGTTGAAATTTATTAAAGAACTAGCCGCTGCGCGACCAGCATGGTCGCTTTTAGATTTATATTTTCTTTTGCAAAACAACTCAATTGAAAGTAACATATGTAAGGAATGTTACCATTACCTGTCATCATAAATATACGTTGTTAAGGGGTAGTGAAAACTCAGACAAAAAATTTATAATCATTGATAAATTCACTATAATGCTGATTCTAAAACATCATGATTAAAAAATGTGAATTTCCATTACTTCAGAACAGAGTTAAAGATAAGTCTGAGAAACCCAACACCAATGATTTTAAAAATTATATCTCTCACTGTATGTACTATCAAATAAGAAATTGTTGGGGAAAATTTTCACTTATAAAATGGAGTGAAAATTCAGCAAATACTAAAATATAGTATAGATTACATTTCTCTCTGTATGTATTATTGTTCGCAATTCAGATATCTCCACTTAATCATATTAAATGACTAAATTAAAATTATTTCGTGTATAAATTAAAATTATTCATGAGTAAAATACAGCAATTAAATTGTACCAAATTACGTGCTATCGTCGAGCCACACGCGGACAGCCGCTAATGTTTACATCCGGTAGTTGCAGCCGTTGCCATTCGGATTGTAGAAATATCGTCGATTTTTGTGCCGCATACCTACGCGTTTTATATATATAGATTATTTATGATCAACTATCGGACAAGAATAATTATCCTTTCTTTCTATTATTTCAATAGAATACAATATCGTTAAAAATATTAATTATGATGATGTAATCAAGGAATTTTCCTGAAATGAAAGCCAGAAAGGTGAAATTAAAATAAATCTTATTAAAAAATCCATTGTAATGTAATTGTATTATTATTTTCTCAAACCTAATTTACCAAGGGGCCTATATACAAACTCTTGCACAGGGCACAGAATGGCTAGTTACGGCATTGTGTGTGTGTGTATATATGTATGTATGTATATATATATATATATATATATATATATATATATATATATATATATATATATATATATATATATATATGTATGTATGTATGTATGTATGTATGTATGTATGTATGTATGTATGTATATATATATATATATATATATGTATGTATGTATGTATGTATATATATATATATATATATATATATATATATATATATATATATATATATATATAATTAGTTAATAATAAAAAATTATAGCTAAATCTCATAGAAATTCAAATTTAGGAAAAGATTGACTTCCCCTTTTAAGGTAAAATAACAGAATTTTAAAAGAATAGATTACTTTAATTATTAACACACCAAAATTTTGAAGAAAATAATTCTCTTTCTTAAGGAAACAAACATTTTTCTCAGCCGACCCTCTCTATTGCTGCAGATGATAAAACAATTTGTATCAAGCACAATCAAAAATGAATTCATCAAACTTATCCATTTCATTAGTTTTGTTCAAACTGTATCACCCAATGATCAAATGACCCCTTTGAAAATAACAACACCCCGTAATCAATTGAAGACATTACTTCCTTACTCTTCATATCTTATAAATGAATGTATTATATTTGAAGTAATATATAATAACACTATGTTCTTATGCGCCTGACGATGGCTGAAGGACTAGGGCGCTAGCTTTCAGTACTAGAGTCTGTGGGTTCGAGTCCCACTGATGTCATGGATGTTTGTAGCCGTTCGCAATCGGCTTTAAGGGTACAAGGGACCTTCAATCTCGTTCTTCTTTAATTTTCAATAATTTACACTATATACCATAACAGTATAATTAATACTCTTTTATACTACATTGAAGATACTTAGAATTCCCAAATAAGCATTTTGTGGAGAAATCAGACCTGTTTATCAAAAAATTCTTCAAAAATGCTAGAATTTTTCAAAAGGCTCCATGCGTATTCATTTTCTTCTGATATCTTCCAAACTTCTCAGAATTGTTAATTGAAGTGTTTGTCATAAAACTGTGCATAATTCTTTGAAAACATACAATTTTAAAATTTATAGATCATAAAATAAAGTAAAAACATAAAAAAAAATAACAGGCAGAATAGAAAAAAAAATTTGAGATTTTAGATTCCTGAAAAAAAAAATTAAATGCACATTTATATTTATATACATATGGTAAACTTATAGTAAAAAATTTAAAGACCTTAATTAATATAGAGTGCGCATAGAGCTTTTTGAAAAACGTTAGCATTTTTGAAAAAAAATTTGAAAAACAGTCATTATTCCACAAAAAATTCCTTATTTTGAATTCTAGGAGTTTTCAGTGTAGTAAAAAAGAAAATTAATTATTCTCATTTTGTTATAGAGTTAAAAAATTGAAAATTAAAAAATTAGAGTTTAAAAGACCCTTGTCCCCTTAAGCCAGCCTAATTAGTTCTCATGCAGCAAGAAATGACCGTAGTGCTCCCGACCAAACCAAACTGTTCTTATGCAGGTTCTACTGCCATTGCGTCCCGTGTGATACATATTTGATTGACTTTTATGAAAAGAATTATAAATATATTAATTCATTCTTATAGCATACCATAGTTATTGCAAAATTAGAAGAGTAATTAGGAAACACGTGATTCATTAACTGTTTCCCATTTACCGATGTAACGGGCCCTACCAAAAATAAGTGTGGTTAAAAACTGCACTATTTGAAAAATGAACAGACCACGGAATATATTTTACAGGCAGTTACTTATCATTATTACTCGCTAGAATATGACATTCAAAATAATTTCTTACATTTACTTTTTAATTACGTTTATCAATTGCTTTTGTAAAACAAAATGGTAGGAAGTTAATAGACGTATGTCACGTGTATACTTAAATATAATGTCACGATCAGGAAATTCTATAGGAGGTCATGCCACCACTTAATCAGTTCTCTAAAATGATTTTAACACGGCCTTAACTCAAGAATTAACGTGTAAATTTTACTTCTCATGGCCTGTGGAAGGGATATTATAAAATAATCAAGTGTTATCCAGATAAATACTAAATCAAATAAATATATTTAGGAACTTTTGTATTCTATAATAAAAAACCGTATTTGAATGACAACATGATTTTTAGAGTAATAGATAAGCGATACCAACTTTATCATGTTGTATGTTATTTAAATTCTCGACAAATATACAAAATTGAGAAAAACGTATTTTCTTTCTCTTAATATCATTTAGGGCATTGAGAAATGTCCAAACACACCTGTATACCGAATCTAATTTTCCGAAAATTTATCCTCGACTTTTCTCCGATGATCTAACCTATGGCCTAGACAGAAATTACCAGATTTTGTATTATTATGGCAATGGGCCAAATGAGCTGAAGAAACGCAATAATGCATTTTTAACTCCGCCTAATTATACTTAGATAATACTTACGTCGAATGCAACGGATTCGACGAAGCATTGTATTAAAAGTTTGTTTAGTTTACGAAATACATATGCCACAGTAGGAATGATTAATAGCAGTCGGCGTGGAAGCGATTGAAACAGATTCAGCTACATCATTCTTCAAGCTCTATCCATCGAATTAGAAATAAAACGGAAGGTGTGGATATTAAGTCTCAGAACTCAATGTAAGTAGCCAAGCTGATATTAAGATAAATTATTTAATATGTGAGTTGCACTATCTTAAATTGATATTTTTATTATGACACACTTTATGCATCAACACCATTTTGAAGCACAGTTAATCTGAAGCTAATTGTACTTTTGATAAAATTGTGAACGCAATTTATTAATGATAAATTGCTGTAACATTAGGAGAGTAAGATGCATTATTGCACTGTTTATTAGGTATTTTGTAAACAAAGTGTTTAAGAAATAGACTTTTGAAAGTAAGGGGAAAAATCAAACCTTTTTCAAACAGTTTATTCTTGGCATCCAGTTTTATTTTGATAGAACATTTAAATATAAGCCTATGTATATTAAAACTTTTATATTCTTTAAATGCAATACTTTTTTCAATGAAAGTAGAATTATTATGAGTTTTGATCAGCGTTATTAACCTCTTTTCCTATTTTATCATTTAAATTCTCAACGAATGCACAAAACTGTAAGAAATATATTTTGTTTTCCTTAATATTTCTAAGATAAGAGTCCAAAACAACGTACTGTCCAGGTATTTGGTTGGAATTTATCAAGTTTGAAATCATACTGACATGGCAGGGTAATAAATACATGGAATAGATTTTTCATATTTAATCTCTTTGGTTTCTGAACAAAAATTACTTTTAAAAAATCAGATTTATTTGTAATAGTTAACAGCAAAAGTTTTTTTTTTTAAATTAAACTTTTAAAAAAATATTATCAAACATTTCTTCAACTCTAATCGAAAATTCCTTTCATTCTATGTGTGTGTGTGCATAAATTATATATCTTGTAAATATTCAACACACACTGAACAATTCTTCCTGTAAATTTCTTTCAATAATTTGTTTGTTGAGGTTATAAAATGAAACCCGTTCGTTTATAATATAAAAGGATATTCATGCACTACGCATGTCATTCAGTGCACTGAGTCAAGCGCTACCGACCCACTGAGGCAGTAACCAGTAAAAGAAACCATGAGAAGTCGACAGTCTTCTGAGGTCGAGTTAATTACATATAACAGTCTTCCAGAGTCAGTTTCATGCGTGACTAACTTGAAAAATACTAGTGTATTAAAATACTTGTGTATTCTCGGACACTGTTTTAACGTTCTGACAAACAGGTTTGGCAAATTGTTTTCAGAAAATTTTGACGAGAAAACTTAATAGAAAAAAAAAACCACAGTTTATCTTCGTGAATATCTGTCAAATCAGCCCCCTTTTAGATATATTGTCTTAGTCTAATTTCATCTATTATGAATTTGCACGGAATTATGTATTTCATTGTAAGTATTACATTTCTGATTATATCTTAACATATAAAAACTTGCTCCATATTTTAAGAATTACAAATGAATATATTTTTTGTATTTAATTTCTTCCTCTTCTATTGTGATATTTAGAGTGTGCTTTTAATTTTTTAAAGAGCTAAATGATGATGTCAGTATTTAACAGGTCAAAATGTAGCTTCAGTAAAAGGACTTCGCACTATCCTACTCATTCATATGGAAAATTTAAAAAATCAAGTACATAACTGGTTTCAAGGAATAATTTGTCTATGCAGTCAGCTTAGCATTAAATGTTATCTGTCTCAGCAGCCTTAAAATTTAATCTGAAATTTTAAATATGTTCTGAAGTACATTCTGAAATAGTGTTTAGTATAAAAGAATTTATTTTGCCAGACTAGAACGAAAAAGAAAGAAGGGAAGAGAAAACTTATAAGGGAAAGTGACAATTTCTTCAATTTTGTCATCTGAAAACTTTTTAGAAGAAAATTACTGTGCAAAAAGGTATATTATTTTCATTAGCTGTCGTGACTTAAAATGAATTAGCATCAATAGAATATTTTCTCCTCGGCTAGCACAGTTCTTTCCATATCCTGTTAAATTTAAATTTAAAATAGGACAAACATAATTTTAATCTAAAATTTTAAAAATGTTCTGAAGTGCATTCCGAAATAGTGTTTAGTATAAAATAATTCATTTTAACAGACTAAACGAAAAGGAAGGAATGGAAGAGAAGACTTAGAAGGGAGAGTCCCAATTTCTTTAATAGTGTCATCTCAGAACTTTTTAGAAGAAAATTACTGCACAAAAAGGTAGATTATTTTCATTAGCTGTCGTGACTTAAAATGAAATAACACCTATTTTTTTTCTTAGCTAGCACAGTTCTTTACACATCCTGTTAAATTTAAAATTAAAATAAGACAAACATAATTTGATACCAAGAATACCGCAAAAATTTGAAAGAATCATAGATTAGAAAAGCCAGGTTTATATAATACAGCTTTACTCATATTCTCAGTTAGGAAACGCATTTTTCAGTTATCTCATTTCAGATTAGAAAGCATTTTTAAAGAATAATTCAGTCCTCTAGTTTGACACTCAACAACTTCTAAAATGAACAGTCGTTTCTGAACACCAAATTATTGGATAGAGTAGTTCATCAAAAAGGCCTTTAAATCCGAAAGAGAGTAATGTAAAAAGCCACCACAAAGACTTTGACGTAATAAAGGCGAAAATGTTCATGTCGGATAATGTCAATAATTTGATCTTAAGAACTGAAATATTTCTTTCGTGGTATAAAAATTTTGTTAACATCTTTAATTATATATGCAGTCGAACCTCTATATATCGAAGTAGCAAATTGCACAAAAAAAATTCGATATATAGAAATTTCGATATATAGAATTGAGCTTTGTCTTATCATAATTCTCCTAAAAAAAAATAATTAAAGCTAATTTTCGTATACGAAACTCCATTTCTAATTTATATGCGAATCCCATTAAATGAAAGTTAATAACTAAAAAAGGAATTAATATGAAAGATTTATTGATTACTACATATCTTTAAAAAAAATAATAAAGCAGACAGTGGTTACAATGATCACAGTTACATTCTTTAAAAAAACTACGAATATCTTGCTGAACAGTTAGTTTTGCGGAAAGTTCAAAGAAATGTTCGTATTTATTCAGTCCACTAAAAACTTCATCAGTGACATTTTCCACGACGTATTGTTTCAAGACATTGACAAGTCCACGACGTATTGTTTCAAATTCCAAAAATTGGGAGATTTTATTCTAAAGTGGAACAAAATCTCCCAATTTGTCTTGAAAAAAATTTCGATCTATAGAGATTTTTTCGATATATAGAAACAATTTTCCTATGTAATGAACATGGAGATTTGCTAAGAATTCGATATATAGAAAATTTCGATATAGGGAAGTTCGATATATGGAGGTTCGACTGTATATCGAAAAAAGTTTTGCATTCTCATGATGATTCTGATTACGTAAAATAATTTGCTCCAGAAAGCAGTTACGTAGATGCTCAAATATTCACCTCAAAGTGACGATTGACCCGAAAAGAGAAATTAAAACTGAACACAATTCTGACACTTCTTCAAAAATTGAGTTTTTGTTTATCCGTTTCTTTTCACTTTTCCTTCTTTTTTTAAAAATGTATTTCCTAAATAGATTTCTTACCGTTCTAGATGGCAAGTATTTGTGCCTTTTGGGTTGAAGCCAAGATGAGATTTTTTTTTGCAAGAGCATTTAATGAGATTAGGCGTACTAACGGAACAGAAATGCTTCAAAAATAGCTTGCACAACATAAAAGTAATATTCTAAGAAACTAAAGTAAGGAAAATCAAATTCTCAGAAGACCGTAATACAGTAGTATAAAACTGCTCTAGTAGTATTTAAAGAAACTGCGATAAAACAAACACACACACACACACACATTATATACATACACACATACAAGCACACTTACCTACCCACACACACGAGCATGTTTATATATATATATATATATATATTTCTATGTATGTATACACACACGCACACATATACAGTCAGTTTTGTGAAAAGAGCATTTTGTAAACCAATAAATGATTTCGATACTAAAGAGTCAAATGTGAAATCGGTATATAATTAGCATTCTCCCAGAACTAATTCACTACAACGCCTTCATCGGCTCTTTTTACAACAAAAAAAATGAGTTGATTTACTTGCTTCAAATTACTTCATTAGACCCTTTATCAGCCATCTCCCCATTTAAATGAGCACGTGAGATAAAAGAACACATAACCTGCAGTAAGTGCGGCTCACAGATGTTCGATGCACGGTCCAGTTGCAATAACCCTAACCCTCAGTTTTTTAATATTTTCTAATTACACCCATTTCTGAATCACAAACATAACAATGCCTAGGCGAAATATACAAGCCTATTTTGCATGTGTGAATGGTATGAGCTGTTTTTCCCGCAAGCATATAATTGCTAGAAATATTAATTTAAAAAGTGGAAATATTTTAGAATGTTTATATTAATGGATAATCGCTCCGTGATTCGTTATAAACCTGAATAACTAAACACCTAAAATAACTAAACCTAAAATAACTAAACAGATTGGTTTATTCTAAATTACCTTTCAAGGCTAATAGAACAATTATTTTATTTATTAATTATATAATTCTTTTATTTATGGTTGTCCGGTTTATTTGAAGCGTATATATTCTTCACCCCGGGGGCTTAATTGAACAAGCCCTACAGCTTAAAGCCGATTCCAAAGTGGTTTGAAACTCACGTGCCCACTAAGGGATTCAGACCTGGATTCTAAGTTCGAAGTCTTTGGATTTTGGATTCGAACACTAGCGAAATATAACCATTCAGCCATTCTTCTTAAAAGACTAACCTGGTACCTAAGGTATGTTACTTCAATTAGTAAGAAAAAATTACATTTTATATTATGTATTAATTTAAGAGGATTTTTTACTTTTCTGAAATTCAAACTGAGATAAGTTCAAGGACCCCCCAACAACACAATTACGCTACAAACGAAATGTTCATATCATCTCATCCAAAATGTGTGTGGGGAGGGGGGGGGGAAGGTGACTGAGTTTCTTTGTGTATCAAAATTATATATGTCGACTTTATCACACTGCTGAAGAAATGTTCACTTTCTTCCTGTTTTTAATTGTTATGTTAGCATAGTGATAGTGTCATACTTCATTAAGTGTACACGATTCTAAAGGATTTCATAACTATTCATAGAAAATTTGAACGCTATAAATATAATTTCATTTATGTTATACAGTCGCTGATACTTTGAAACAGTTATATCTGTGATAAAATAAGACAATATATTAAGAACTAAAATAAATATTTGTCAAGGTACAAGCTCAAGTCATGTAAGCTCAAGTCAAGCTCAAGTCACCCTAGAATTCCATCAGTGCAATTCCACCAACAGTTCCGCCAGTATACAGAGGAGATATCTCTGTAATGCCAACTAATTATAATTTTAGTCCAAACGGGGGGAAAGAGTGCTATCTGGAAAGGTAGAAATGAAGTTAAAACTATTATCTTGGGCATTTAAAAAATAAATTCAGTTCAGCTTGTGTAGATGCCCTCAGCATTAATATTTTTCTTCTGAATGGCCTCTACTGTTGAGCTAGAGGAAGATGGGGGGTCGGGAATGCCATGTTAAGTTTTCAAATGGAGTATCAGAATACGCTAAAAGAAAAAGGAAACGAAGTCAGACTGAAGAAAGCAAACTGGTTGTAGGAACTGGTGCTGTTGGAGCGCGCGGCTAAGAAACTCTACTGACAGACAGAGGGGTGTGTGTCTAAGTTGAGATTATAGAGAAGCGAAGGGGGCCGCAAGAATGAAAGACGTCGAGAGTAGGTCTAGCCTCAGTGAAAACTAGTGATTATCTGTCGCAGCCATAGGCGGAGCCTTACTATGATTGCAGCAAAAGAAATGCGACGGGACAAACACAAGGAATTGCGAGCAACCGCGGATCGTATATAAAGTACGCCGCTCTGCCACTTAGACCGCCTTCCAAAAGATATCCCAACTTGATGAATGATCAGCCGACAATAAAGATTACTACCACCAAACGGGGTGAGCAATTTCGAGCCGCATAATTCCGCACAATTGGGCAGAAACTCGCGCGCCTCTAGGGAGTTGGCTCCTTCCCTAACTTCAGCTGGCCAAAGTTTAGTAGCTAAGCGCATATTATGTCATATTATATTACAATTATATTATGTTATATTATATTACATTATATATATATATATATATATATATATATTACCCAGTAAGTCTATCCAAAAACATAATTGGTTGTTTTTGTTTTAGTGAATAGTTTGTTCTGTTGCATTAATATGTTAAACATAACAATAGGTTAAAATAAAAAAATAACTAATAAAAATAAAAATCATAAGTAAAAATAAAATAATAATAAAATTAACTCTTAGTAGTAATAATAATAAAAAGCTAAATAATTAAGGGATTAATAGTCCAAAAATACGGTAACCTAAGTAAGTCTGTAACTGAGAGTCCACTACCTCAATGGTTGCAAGTTTTGTGACGACAGTCATCTTGCGATTACAAGTTCTTAACTTCCACTCTGACTAGCGCCAGACTTGGTGTTCTTTGGTTAAGTACTTTTATTCAAACTTAATTCATTTATTAATCAATTCTTCTTTTAATAATGGATTGTACGGTGTCTGAGTGTGGTTATTTTATAGATCATACTCATCGGAAACAATCCATTGGTTTTTAGACAGTATTGACACCGCTGATGAAGAAATTCTGTCAAAAACCTTATTCATACTTTTCTTTTCATGTTGTTTGTTCCTGGCTGCAAGTAGCTTTAGAGCTATTACTGGTTTTCTCTTTCATCTTATTCTTATATATATATATATATATATATATATATATATATATATATATATATATATATATATATATATATATATATATATATATATATATATATATATATATATATATACATATATATGTATGTATATACAGTGGCTCCCAAAAGTGTTCGTACACTTACGATTTTCAATGAAATAGGGGTCTATCCATTAACTAAAATGAATGTTTCAGAATGGGTATTTAATAATAAGATCTATAATCTATTCTTAACAAAACTACATGAAATATTTTGAAAACATAGTAAAACTTTATTTTTAAGAAACCAGTAATCAAAAAGTAACAAAAACTTTATCTCACAAAAATCATCGTACACTGAAATATTTTCGGATAAATTCATAATTAAAATTATCGTCTGGTGCTTTATTTTTACTTTTGAATTGTGATGGCATTTAAAATATCGTTTGGATTTAATTTTTGCTTGCCTACTCCGTAATATTCAATTTCTTATTTAAAAATGGCTCGTAGTCGTAAAGAAACAGCAAACAGCATTCAAAAATTGATTATTTTTCATCATAGTAGTGGTAAATCATTTCGGAATATTGCTAAATTACTTAATTTATCCCATTATACTGTGCAGTATGTGATAAAACGCTTTAAAGAAGAAAATCGGATCGAAAACAAGGTAAGAAAAGGTCGTCCGGCAAAGTTAACTAAACGTGATCAGATATTTATAATTAAAAAATTTGTGAAAAATCCACGTTTGAGTGCTGTAAAAGTTTCTGCAGAAGTTAATGAAACATTTTCTACTTCAATTTCACCTGAAACTGTTCGACAAGTTCTAAGCGTAGCTGGATTAAATGGGCGTTCTGCCCGTAGAAAATTTTTTGTGAGTGAGAAAAACAGAAAGCTTAGGCTTTCCTTTGCACTATCTGTGATAAATAAGCCCCAAACGTATTGGAATAATGTCTTATTTGCCGATGAAAGCAAGTTTAACATTTTTAGTTCCGATGGACGTATAATTGTAAGGAGAAGAAAAAATGCGGAACTTAATCCCAAGAACTTAGCAGGAACAGTTAAGCATGGCGGTGGAGGTGTCCTTGTGTGGGGATGCATGTCAGCATCAGGACTAGGTAATTTGGTATTTATTGATGACATAATGAATCATGCTGTTTATATAAATATTTTAAGATATAATTTAAAATTATCAGCCCAAAATTTGGGTATTGGAAACAACTTTGATTTTTATCAAGATAACGATCCTAAGCGCACGGCTCTCAACGTTCGCCTATGGTGTCTCTATAATTGTCCACAAGTTTTGAAAACACCACCTCAATCGCCAGATTTAAACCCAATAGAACATATTTGGAGAGAACTGGAGGTTCGAGTACGAAAACACGACATTCACACGAAAATCGAACTAAAAACAATTATGATGGAAGAATGGATGAACATTGATGCAGAAATTACAAAAGAACTAGTGCAATCTATTCCCAGACGTTTAAAAGCTGTTGTGGATTCTAAAGGATATCCTACTAAATATTAATTTAACGAAAAATTAGAATATTTACTAATATGTAGAGATTTTTTACAAGTATAAGAAGACTTTTGTGAGATAAAGTTTTTGTTACTTTTTGATTATTGGTTTCATAAAAAAAAAGTTTTACTATGTTTTTAAAATATTTCATGTAGTTTTGTTAAGAATAGATTATAGATCTTATTATTAAATACCCATTCTGAAATATTCAGTTTAATTAATGGATAGACCCCTATTTCATTGAAAATCGTATGTGTACAGGAGACTTTCGGGAGCCACTGCATGTGTGTGTGTGTGTGTATTTGTTTGTTTGTTTCTGTGTGCTTCTGTGTGTGTTCACATGAAAAATACATAGTCGGTATTGTACATAATTTTTGTAAGGTATACACAAGATTCGATTCACAAGAATCGAACTTTTGAATTAATGAATTAAAGAAGCTGCTTCAGATATGCTAATTTCGGCATACGCGCTTAGTATAAATACCACACACCGTCATTAATGAAAAAGGAGGGGAGGTTGTTAAGGTTGAAAAGGTGTTATCCTGCGCTAGTGCTTAGCGGGCCAGAAGTTTACATGGCAGTACTGCTGGTTTGACTTACTGTTCGTGAGTATAAAAATATATTGTTCTTGAAAGCTGTGTTTATACATTCCGTACAAGTAGTACGCATGCTTATTGCTGTAAAAGCCAATTATATGTGCAACGAATTCAATAAACATTGTTTCATGTATAAACTGTGTTTGCTTCAACTTCAAATAGAGTGCCACTTCAAATTATATACACCCAAGTCTGGGTAGAAGTGAGTATAGAAACTCTATATTTTTTTAAATATGCTAATTTAAATATTTTATAAATACAGGTCAAAATTTCTAAATCTCCTATTAAGTATTAAATTTCGACGGTCCTATTATTTACTTCTATCAATTAATATACAGTGAACCTCTCTTAGGCGGGCGGTCATGGTTCCGATGAAAAGTGGCCGCTTTGTGGGGTGGATGACTAGTGAAGTTTCCCCTGTACTTCTAACACACCAAAAAGTTTTCTCGCTTGAAATATTTCCCTGAACTCGAACGAGTGATTGTCTTACTTTGTTACATCTCCGCATCATATTTGACTTTCAAACTGGCTAGCACAGCAGCTTTGTCTCCAACTACGATTATTCCTCTAGTTTCAAGTGTCTTGTGATCCACCTCTGGGCTCTGACTTTTGGAGTTCACCCTTCCGTTTCCTGCCATCTGAATATGATGCAAAACCTTGTCTCTCTCTGTCGGGGTTCCATCCGCTTTCGACGGAAATTAGTGTGCGTATGAAATATGCAAAAATAAATGATCAAATGATAGGATTTTTTTCTAAGTCTCTCTTTTAAGTTCTGGATCTGCGTATATATATATATATATATATATATATATATATATATATATATATATATATATATATATATACATACACGTCAGTCATCTTGCGGTTACAAGTTCTTAACTTCCACTCTGTCTTGCTCCAGGCTTCGTGTTCTTTGGTTAAGTGCTATTATTCAATCTTTATTCAATTTTTAATCAAGTCTTCTGTTTTTCATGGATTGTACGGTGTCTGAGTGTGTTTATTGTATAGATCATACTCATCGGAAACAATCCATTGGTTTTTAGACAGCATTGACACCGCTGATGAAGAAATGCTGTCTAAAACCTTTTTCATACTTTTCTTTTCATGTTATTTGTTCCTGGCTGCAAGTAGCTTTAGAGCTATTACTGGTTTTCTCTATCATCTTTTTCTTATATATATATATATATATATATATATATATATATATATATATATATATATATATATATATATATATATATATGAGTGTGTGTGTGTGTGCTGGGGTACTAACTAATTGAAAAAGCCATTTAGCTCACTATGGTTGCTTTTATACCTATTCTAATTTGAATAAACAACTGTAAGTATAGCATTCATGCAAACAATATCCGACGGTTTTTTATAATTTTTCTACAGGAGTTTTTAAAAAAATTATTATCATAGATTTTGCTGGCATAAGAAGTTTCAAAAGGATCACCTTTCTGCTGATATCCAAATACTTAAATCCAGAACATAAAAGTCTCTCTTTTAAGTTCTGGATTTGAGTATATATATATATATATATATATATATATATATATATATATATATATATATATATATATATATATATATATATATATATATATATATATATATATATATATATATATATACACACATATATATGTGTGTGTGTGTGTGTGTGTGTGTGTGTGTGCTGGCTGGGGTACTAACTAATTGAATGAGCCATTTAGCTCACTATGCTTGCTTTTATACCTATTCTAATTTGAATAAACAACTGTAAGTATGGCATTCATGCAAACAATATCCGACGGTTTTTTATAATTTTTCTACAGGAGTTTTTAAAAAATTTATTATCATAGATTTTGCTGGCATAAGAAGTTTCAAAAGGATCACCTTTCTGCTGATATCCAAATTGTGATCACTTATCGAAGGTATCAATAAATCACATTAAGAAATTCCTCCCTTAAAAGTGAATGTCAAAGCGCTTATTAATCTTTTGAGCAGCACACTACGAGCTAGTTAGAAATCTAAAAGTGTAAGCAGAGTTATATCTAAAAACTCTTGAAAAGCATTTACAAAAGGTGGCTGCAGGGATGTCTGCCCCAGACATACATATATTAAGTACCACCAGCTATACGGAAAGAAAAAACCAACACTTAATATTTCCAAATGACTTAATTTTTTTATTGCTTGAAAAGATTCCTCTTTGTATTTTAAACACAAAATTACATGCTGAATATGAATTATTTATTTAGAACATGGGCATGGCATGAAAACTGCTGTTGATAACATTTGAAGATTTATTGAGGAAGGCGAACACTACCAATTTACAAGAAAATCGGCTCCTATTTATGTGAAAATAAGATGGTAACAGACGAAAGTTTTTGCTTTAGAAATCCGAATTGAACCCGTTTTTACTTTTATTTGTGATGAAATTTTAAGGTTATTTCTATCCCGGGTACCAGTTTTACCGCAAAAGAGTCATCAATATTGTTATTTTCATTCTTTGATACTGACTCCAATTTTCGCTTGCAGCTTTAATTTCTCTTAACCGTAAACGAAAAAAAAAATATGAATACTTTAACTAACAGTTATTTAATATACATAGGAACTTCCCTGAATAAATGTAGTAAATGCCATGAGCTTACTCACAGATATTATTGTACAGCTGGCATTCATTTCTGGGGTCTCTTGACCTTGTGCCATTAAACCCCAAATAACCAACCAACCAAATAACCAACCATTTCTGGGGTATATCCTCCTTGTGCGAGGATATATGTATTTAAAGGAACTTAATTATCTGCATGACTAAGTGGCCCATTCACATGCATTACACTCTTAATTTCAGATTGGCTATATAGTATTTAAAATATTTTTTCTTATCTCATGAAATGGAATTATGCCGCCATGGATTATGCGATAACCGCAGGTCATTTAAATCCCCTATAAAAATAAGTTGAATACTGAGTTACGGACTCGGTCTAAGGACTCGCTTTTATTCATATCGATTTAATTGAGGTATTTATCATGTACATGTGTGAGGCTCAAATAGGAGACCACCATAAAGATCTTATTTATCACGCTGGCGTAGAATCCTGCCCCTTAGAGCGATTCGAAATGTCACATATATTATGCAATCAATCGATTTTTTTTTTAAACCAAAAGAAAGAGATTGACATCTTGTATTGAATGAGTAACATCGCTATTCAATGGAACGAACAAGCGTTCAGGTTTTCAAATTGATTTCTTGCGGACTGGAGAGCCTAGGAAAAGAAGAATACTAAAAACATGTTATAACGAAATAAAAGTGCATTTCTCTCTAGATTTACGTATACTTTAAGTAAATAAACATTAGCGGTAAAACTCTCTTTAAAGTATTCATTTCAGAAATATGTTTACCGTAACAAAACGGCGTTTCTCGAATGTGAACAGTTTAGAAAATACTGTAATATTCAAATTTTGTTATATGACTCTATAAAACAAAATATTATTGGCTCTATAAATATCCCTTACGATTTTTTTTATAAATATATATATATATATATATATATATATATATATATATATATATATATATATATATATATATATATTAGATAAATTATTGGCTCTCCAATACATATAGAGCCAAAAACATGCTAAGTTATATTTGGCTGTAACGTACCGTGATCACAACGAAACGTTTTTTAGCTTTGAAACTAATTTTCGTATTTTTTAGTTTTTTAAAATATATATTTTAAGAAAATAATTTTTGACTTCCGTTGAGGTAAATTACCTTTCAAATTTGTTTAACGTCTTAATTCCAGCTAACTTAAACATGTGGTTTAAAACTCGTCTAAATTAATAGAATTTCCAGTGGGATGAGGAATAAATCCCCCGGAGATTAGTGAAAATGTAAATAAATCTTTCAAGAATGATGTAATACTAAAATACTTGCTTTAAAAATTATTTACTACCTAAAATATATGATCTTAAGTACACACATTTATAAAATCTTCAAGAACTGATATAATCTAGTGTTTGTCTAGGTTTTTTAGTCTAGTGGTCAGTTGAATTTTAAAGGTTCCTTACAAAAGAAGGGTGAATTTCTATAAATAATAATTCTTTTTCATTTTTGGAGAAATGCGAAACATGTGTTACAGTGGAAATATCCGAGAAAGACGCGCTAGTTTCCCTAACATAAATCAGTAAATTCAGCAAAATACAGAATAAATGTTTCAAACGTAACAAAGACGTCACACTTCCCGTATAATTTAACAAATTTCTTTCATGCAAACATTAATTTATTTCGAGTTCCATTTCATATTACAACTCTACAAATCTGTAGACATTAATCTAAAGGACACAGAAAATTTAAATATCTGGAATAGGTGATTGTAAAAAACTTTTTCAATCTATTTATATTTAAATGTAGTATCCCTCCCATCCTAAAACACACTACACATCAGTAGGTTCTAAATTAATTTTTCAACATTTCGATTTGTTTAAAGGAGAAAGAGAGGAAATACTATACGATAATGAACAGGAGAATGCATATCATACACGGAATTTGCAATTACATTTATTACAATATAATCTGAACGAATAATTCTCACACCATTGAAAATATCTTTATTTCCGCATTCATTAATCAAATTTTGATTGAATTATATGACTAAATAGCTGAAAACCCGCACTTCTCTACGGAGTACATTCAAATTAAATACAACGGTCAATGCATGCAATTAATGCCAATATATATATATATATATATATATGTGTGTGTGTGTGTGTGTGTAATAAATACGACGATCAATGTATACAATTTATGTAAAATATATAAATATATATATATATATATATATATATATATATATAAAATCGTAAGGGATATTTATTTTTTTGGATGATATCCAATCGTCTGCTGCATTAGAAAGAAAAAAATATTTTTTTGTCTATTTAGTTGTTATGCACATGACGACAAATTTATTTAAAGTACCAGAAAAAGAAATCACGTGATAAGCATTTAATAAATTAAATTCTAAAAAGTAATCTTTAAAAATTCACCAAAAATCAGAAAATCGAGGTAAAGATTCGAAAAAGATTTCATTTTAAAGGAATTTTTATGATCCTTCTCGTCATATAAATTTTATAACCTTCAATTTATTATTTTTAATGCCAACATTAAAGAATGTTACAAAAACAGCTTAAAAATTTAATTTTTAAAGATCTAAGAAGAATTTTTCAAAAATCTTTCTTAGTGCACCCCTACACCATAAGAAGAATCGCCATGCAAAATTTCAGCCCTTTATGTCCAGCGGTTTGGTCTGTGCGTTGTATGTCAGTGAGTCAGTCAGTCAGTCAGTTTCGGAACTGTTTTATATATATAGATAAATAGTATTTTTTAAAGTGTTAATAGCAACAAATCGTCCACAGTTGGGATTTATAATAAATTTCCATACAATGCGTAAAAAAGCAAAAACAAAAACCTTTTCTTTACCTGGTATAAGTCATGTGGGAAGAGAAGTGCATTAGGGAAATATCAAATTTTCTACCTTTAAAATATATGGATATAAAAACCCTTACTTTAATTATTCATAAAAATACTATTTTTGCTGTCTATTAATATGCCAAACATTTTATACCATCAAACGGCGTTAATTTAGCGTGTTTTAACTGTCATTATACTCGATATTTTCCCCTTCTAAATTAAGCATATGTTAAGCCAAATTTTCATTTAATACAGTTCATATGCGTTAGATAGATTTTCCCCAGTAAATAATTGTTAAAAGTATTATTTTCTAATTTTTGAAAGTTTGCAAATCTATTCAAAATCATAAATCATATCTTTGTCAAACGTCGGTGTTTAAATGTATGTTAACATGCTAAAACCAGGATGTTTTTGTTAATTTGAGGAAAGTTAAAAGGATTTCTTAAACAACAACGATGAAAAAAAGTTGTCTTTATCTATAAACTCCACCTTCAAACCTTATCTTTTCTAACAGCTGACATCTCATTAAAAGCGCCTACTCTTGTATGCTTTCACCCATAATCCTACGAAAGTGTTATCAATACAAAGTTCTTAAATAATTTAAAGTGAATATCATGAAATATATGAACCTAAAAGTAAAATTAGAGATTACTTTAGATGCAATTTATCGCACTTTTTCTACAAAAGCAACGGAATCGATTATAAAATTTCTAAAATTTCAAACGAAAATTGTTTTATAAAAGAGTTCGTCGTATTTAGAAAACTTTCCGTGCTTGTCTCACTATAAGAGGGTAATATGGGTCTATTTTTTCCCAAACGTAATAAGTTTCGTTGGTCAAATGACACACCATTTCCTTTGCCGATATCACTTTTGAAAATAATATTATTGTCATGGGAAATTAATGATATCTTTGTGTAAACTAGGCTTAAAAGGTTTGGTGATATTCAGTTCCAAATTAAACATTTGGCCATAAGTTTTGCAAAGATTAAACACAGTACAAATCATCTTTGCAATAAATTTTATTTCTGTCTATATATTTTTTTAATTTATTGCGCAGTCAGACTGGTGAGAGATCGTCAAAGATAAAAACTTTTGTAGTCAGTCAATCATAAAAGACGGAAAATGCATTGTTCCCCCTTTTTAAGATTAACATATAGCTACCATTATTCATCATTAAGATGGATAAAATGAAGTGAAATCAAAATAAATTTTACGTAATCGGAGGTTTGATGAACGAGATAGTGATATAATTTTATTACTTGAAAATTAAATAGAAAATCAGGCTACATACATACATATACATACACACACACACACACACACACACACACACATATATATATATATATATATATATATATATATATATATATATATATACTTATAAAGATAGAGTAAAGAGAAAGGCACTTAAGCACTTTCATTTTTAAGTGACTATATACAAAAATAAAGCTTCTTAGATTTTCGTTTTGATAAATTAAATACATTCTTACTCCAGAACTGACCGTTTGATACTTTGGCCTTCATAAGTTATTGAAAGATTCTAATCAGAGACTTACTGAATATTTTATTTAAAATTATTTAAACATACCGATGATAGTTTATGTGTTAGCAAATGCGGAGTAGACTAATCGAATATCTCCTCAAGAGTCAATTTATTACGATTCATCCTTCTGTTTCAGTCAATAAATTTTTCATCCCGTATTTTCCCCCTCTAAAAGAATTATACATATACACGGCTTGTGCCTTAAAATGTATTTCAGTTTTGAAATATAATACTTGCATACAACAAAACAATCTTCCTCTTAGTTTATACCAAGTTAAAAACAACACGGAAAAGTGACTGATAATTTGTATAAATAAAGACTTTATTTCAGGATTAAAAAGTTTAATTCTTAAAGAAAATAGAATTTTTGAGAAAGAATTGCTCATTATATTTTTAGACACTTTGAAACTCTGGCTTATTTTCTATTTGTATACATTTATTATTTTCTATAAAATCATTTATTTAAGAGTGTCTTCATATATATATATATATATATATATATATATATATATATACTGGTTATCAAAAATTAAGGAAAAATCACAAAAATAGCGATTACTCAAAGAGTTACGCGTAGAATTTTATGAAACTTATACACATTATATAACACATAGGTAGGTATACAATAGCATAAAAAGAAATCGCCAGACGATTATGGTGTTATAGAAACTAGCATATGTATACAATGAACAAAGCGGATGTGTCAGTTTGGTATAGGAAAAGTACCTTTAATATGGCGTATGATCCCCCCGAGAAGCAATACAGCACATACAGCGATGCGTGATGCTTCCAATTATGCGGTGTATGAGTTCAGTAGGAAGTGAGAGCCGTTGCTCTTGCAAAGCAGTTGAAAGCGTGGCTAGGGTCCTAGGAGGAGGATTGAGAGCAGCTATACGTCGTCCTAAAGCATCCCAAACATGCTCGATAGGATTCAGGTCCGGTGATCTATCTGGCCACTCCATGCGCTGAATTGTTTCCTGCTCAAAATAAGCATACACGATGCGAGCCCTGTGCGGTCTCGCGTTATCGTCCTGTAGCACGGAAGCTTCACCTATTGCCCCGGCATAAGGGTGCACATAAGCATCAAGGATGCTATCTCTATAGGTGTGAGCATTCACATTTCCACGGGGAAAGATATGGAGGTCTGTGCGTCCACCCAAAGAGATACCACCCCAAACACAGACACTGCCTGATCTGTATGCATCTCTTTCACGGATGTATGATGAATGAAAACGAGTTCCAGATTCTCTCCAAATCAAAATACGCCTACTATCGCTTTGGAGGCTAAACCTGGACTCATCCGTAAAGTGACCAGCCCTCCATTGATCACGCGTCCATTGGACATGTCGACGTGCCCACTGCAAACGTTCCTGCCTATGGCGTGACATGAGCGGGACGCAAATGGCTGGTCGTCTCGCAAAAAGACCGCCTTTGCGAAGCCTTCTATGCACTGTTGACGTTGATACCAACCTTCCGGAGCTTATAGCCAGGGATGATCTGAGTTCAGACGAAGTTGCGGTTCTATTCCTTCGTGTGCATAAGGACAAATATCGGTCATCGGCACTCGTCGTAGCGTATGGCCGTCCTTGGATGAACCTCCTGGATGCCGAATCCGTGGTTAGAAATTGTTGCCAAAGTCTATGAACAACAGCCGGACTCACATTTATCACTCTGGCTACTTCTGTCTGACTTTGTCCTGCCTCTAGTCTTCCAATAACTCGCCATCGCAGTTCTCCGGTCAAATGATGCCTGGAGGTCATTGTTACAATTTGACTATACCAGATGTCTAATCTCAGCCTCGCAGCGACAATTGCCGCCTTGCTCTGAAACATGCACTTTTATGCTCCTCGCAAATGGCGTATTCCGACTTCAGAGCCACTATTTTGCATAATGTAGTATTGTTCAGCATCTTTTACTTAACAACATATTCAAATTTTAAACAGATTGGCCTAGTTTTGAACGTGTTATCCATCTTTTTGTTATTTTCCCTTAATTTTTGATAACTAGTGTATATATATATATATATATATATATATATATATATATATATATATATATATATAATTTCTCTTGGATTGTTTAAATTGGGAATTCTTCATACCCCTCTCTTATACAAAGGTTCGAAAAAGCTATAATATGCTAAGATAGTTAATGGTGATGTACTCAAGCCTTGATTTACACAAAGTCCTAATTTTAAATTTTTTTATACCTATTATCTACAATGCTTAGGAATACTTACTTTTGTGTCTTTTGTACACATACACTATCTACCAATAAGTATTTAGACACCTGTGATGGAAAAGAAAAACAAAATCTCTTCATATTCAATAATTGGTAGAGCATCCTCGAGATGCAATTACAGCCTCAACCCTCCGGTTCACGTTTTCCACAAGTTCTTGTATGACAGCTAGAGGTATTTTCTTCCACTCGGCTTGGAGAAGATATCCAATTTCCTTCATCGGTTTTGCACGGTTGTTGCACCCCTAAATTAGGCGATCCAAATCGTCCTAGAGGTTCTCGATATGGTTCAGGTCTGGACTCTGGGCAGGCCAGTCCATTCGGTTAACCCCATTGTCACCATACCAATCGAGGGGGACCTCACAACATGGCAGTTAGCGTTATCTTCCTGGAAATAACAAGGGTCCAACCCGTAAAACTTCCACAACGTAAGAAGCACACTGTCATCCAAAATAGTGCAGTAAGCATCGGCATTGATCTTACCATGAATTGGGACCAAGAGTCCCAGTCCATACCAGAAGATACACCCCCAGACCATAATTCCACCTCCGCTGAACTTTACTGTGGGCAAAAAGAATTCTGGCAGGAGGCGATCTCCAGGCAAACGCCAGACCCAGACCCTGCCATACGACCGGTACAGGGTGAACCTTGATTCGTCGTTCCAGAGAACCCGTTTCCACTGATCTAGGGTCCACTTTCGACGTACCTTGCCCCACATTAACCGAGCAGCGTGGTTGGACTTTGTGATCAAAGACTTATGGGCGGCAGCACGGCTATGAAAACCAAGCAGATGTGCTTCCTTGCGGATGGTATTCATCGAAACAACACCCCCGGATGGCTGTTTAAACTCCTCAAGTATGTGGGACATCAGTTGGGTGCGATTCTTTAAAATTTCTCTGGACAGCGTCCGTCGGTCTCTATGTCCCAGTTTCGTGGGTCTGCCGGCTCGGGGCACATTCCGACAATCACCGCTCACCTTCCGTTTCTGAATCACATAGGCCACTGTCGATTTTGGGTAATTCAGCTCGCTAGACATGTAAGTGATCGGCCCTTTAAGGATCGACCTTTTCTGTGATACCCTAAGATTATACCAGTCTTCAAATCAGATAACTCTGCCCTTCGTGTCATCTTGCATGCGACTAATGCTAATGTTGTTTCCTACATGAAATTCAACCGCGGAGGGCTTGACATACATCAGAACCACAGGTATTGTCATTTGCATGGTTGTCCAAATACTTATTGGTAGATAGTGTATACTTCTATTGTGGTTACCCTTTGCTAATGATGTAATGTAGTAAGTTATATATGCTCTTAGATGGAGAATCATTGATAAAAAACTGATGATAGATTTTATGTTGATTTTTTTATATGACAAGTACCTTTTTAAACGAAAAAATTTCCTCGTCTTTCAAAATCACTTATTATTTACTATTATTAAAATTTATCAATATTACTTCAAACACATGCTTTCTATGGCACCTAAAATTTCTTTTTAACCGACACTTTCATGTAATTAAATAAAAGTTTTAAGTACATGAAATTATATAATTTATTTAGTTTCCACTGCTTGTTTCAACTGCTTTAAAATGGGAAAGTAATACTCTCGCGCGCACAACAACAGATATCAATGTTATCATTAAAATTATTGCAATATTCAAACATAATTTATTTAATCGAAATATGAATATTATGTTTATTTTTCTTTAATTGCTTAATTAGTACTGACATTGACAGTAATTTGTAACTGCGTTTAAAGTTGAGATCTAAAATTGAAAACTTTTCAAATTTTTAAAACAACAGTGCGATGTAACAAACATTTTTCCATATTGTCTTCCTTGCCACTTTTCTATAAGCTGCCACTAGACGTAGATTACCACTCAGACGCCAATTAGAATAAATACAAGGTTATTTAGGATATAAGGAGAAAACAGTCTTTGTATAATAGAAACAACTATATGACGCTAAGGGAATACAAACATCTTTCTTGGCGATTTTTCATCTGTGGCTGAGAAGGATTTTAGCAGAAGAGATGTTTAGTAAAGTAACAATAAAACTACTGTTCTCACTGACAAAATATTATTTAATTCTTATCATGCCTAGCAACTTTTTATGTACATCATAACTTAGACCACCTTAATCTTATATAAAATCTCATGGATGTATTAGAATAGGTCATTTATTATTGTTTTCAAATAATAATCACACAGAGAACAAACACCTAGGTTATTTTCGATGCAATGCAATAAATTAAATCCACCAGAATTCATGAAGTTAACGCCATATAAACCCCATGCTCGTTTCTCCGTCAACATTTCTTTTCTAAATAGAAAATGCACTTAAGAATGATTTTTGTGATCATGTTGTTCCTTCCCTATCTAGTTTGAGAGTTTGGTGAAGATAATGAGACTGTCAAAAAGTTGGGAACACGAGCTAGAAAGTCAAAATTATTCGAAATCTTTCAAACTCCCATCACTATTAAAATATTTCAGGTAACTTTAACAAAAGGACTTTCCCGAGCTAATTCTTATCCATGACATGACGTGGTGAAAGAAATTGGCGTGACCTATAACCATAAACTGAAATCACAGGGGCAACTTGCAACGAAAGACAACGCAACTTTCTGTGCACGCTAAATTGGTGCTTACTTTTTCACAAAGATCTTTCCTCAACAATAATTAATTCACATTTTATTTTTCGAGAGGGAAATTCAACTTTTAATTACCTGTATTTTAATCACATTTCAGGGTCTGTTTTAAAAGTTGTACATTTTTGGGTTAGATGTTCAAAAGATCATTCTTTTTTTTCAAAAAATATAAACTGAACCTTTAAAATTTACGAAATGAGGGCAAATGAACGCTTCCCCCGAAACAAGAATCTCTTATGTTCTCATTTGAAATCAAATTTTCCCTGAACAAAACAAAAATAATGTTTCATCCTGTACAGAAATAATTTTCTCATGCAATTTTCACGAGAAATTTAGGTTTCTAATAAAGGTTTATGTGTTTATGAGAGTTCATACATATATATTATCTACAGAAAAAATTGCAGTACATTGGGAAATTTGGAAAAAGAAAGTTCTGCTGATACGGATCTTTAAAATAAATATACATAGCGGAGGAATGAGGGATAATTTAGGATTATAGTTCTTTGTTTTATCTTTATATATTAAAAGATTAGTAAGAATACATATATAAATAAATGCATTCAATAGTGAAATATTTTTGACAGATTTCATCGCATAAAATAAAAAGTAATAAAGTCATATAAACTTCATATTAAACTTAAGTAAAAATAAACAAACGATAAAATTACAAAAACTATTTTACTGCATTATATATTAATCACAATATTATAAATTTTTAAATACTTCCTGAGTCCTAAGTAACTGCTTTTTTCCTTTCCGTAATATTAAGTAGAACATTCGGAAGTCAAATTACTTCAAGCACATTTACCATATAAATTAATTGTTTTGATAATTATTTGTCATAATAATTATGTAGAGTTTGAAAATTGTCTTCATCCAGACAAACCCTGAATTTTCCCTTAAATAGATACAAAAAGTCCTCTGCTCTCATTACGATCTCATCTTTATTCAAATTTAACGATTAACTCAATCAATCTTTATCGAAGAAAGATCATTCTGCTAGTCTGATCTAAGCACAAACATCTGAATTGAGTTTGACCTTGTTAATCGATTAGCCTCCATTTAAATCAATTTTTAATGTATCCCATCTTTTTTAATCAATAAACAGTCTATACAACATAAATAAATAGGAGTTAAATTAACGGAAGCCTACGATACCCATCAAAAATCCCGATACATTTGAATTTAAAATGCCGCGACCGCACAGTATCTCTACCGTGATGGCTTCTTCATGGAAATTACGGAGCACTGAACGTCAATTACGTCTTACGCCTACTGCTCAGAGAGGAAAAGCGAAAAGATTAATTAATGCAGCCTAATTACTCAATCTATGTCAACTCGGTATTATGCGGTAAGAGTGATAAGCGGCCGCAATAAATGATTTTTATCGCAATTCGTTGTATCCGATATTTTACAAGGAGTAAAAATCGTTTTCCAAAATATTGCGGTATTTGCTCGTGATGTATTGCCCACTGTCGCGTCTCAATTAGGTTTCTTGATTCGTGCACGATTCGGGGAGCGTTTCCCGCTACATTCATCATCTTTAATACACGACGTTAATGACGTTTGCGTCGGCTTCTTCTACGATTCTTTACGGAGCTCATTAGCGGATCTACACAAATATCTGCGCCAATGTTTTTGGCCGAAACAAAATACAATTTCATATTGGGCTCGGAAATAATCTGTCTGGGATTGATTAGGACTGCTTTCAAACCATTTGCCGCTATACTTACTATAAAGCACTTTTCAAATGGATGTTCGAGCACTCTTCAAAATATCGAGAATTTGTTCGCAAAAAGAGAAATGTGCGTATCACTGAATAGATTTTTGTTGCTATGCGCATATTAAGAATTTAGTTTTAGAATATTTAAGTATCACATGACTTAAAGTTTTTGGTACATGTTCATCAAGGCTGCATATTCCATACAAGCTACGTGTTCACCATAGTTATTATTTTTTTTTATAACTACATTTTATGATTTTTTTTATTCGAGGCTAGACGATAGACATACAGTGAAATAAAATAAATCACCCAAACGTCAGTACCTGCTGTAGCATGTAGTGTTTCTCTCCTTACTAAGTTCTTGTGTTCTGAAGACATGCTCAGGGGTTCCAACAGAGCAGAATTGGGAGACAAAATGGGAGATGGGGACTTGGTAAGTATAATGATATTCACTGTTCAACTACGCGCGCAGAATTGCACTGGTAGAATCACACGCACAATAACCGTAGCAAGATGTTGTTATTCCCTACTCAGTATTTCACTATCATATATGGCATAGATCATTTGGTAAAACGTTAGCCTCCCCTGGCTAGGAGACAAAGGTTCGATTTCTGTACTTTCGTATACTTTCGTTACAGTAACGTTCGATAGTTGGAAAAAAACGGTAATGAGCTGTTAGATGACTTACGATGATTAATATGTTATGAAAGATGATGTTAACACGCAAGTTGAAAAAGGAAAATTGAATTTATTTCCCGAAATCAATACATTGCTAAAACCATCCATGACCACTATAACGTCTCGACTCTTCAAGGTACGCTTTCCAGAAGTTTGCGGTTTCTTTGTTAGAACAAGTCGCCATTTCTCGAATAAAGCCGCTGACTGAAGAACTTTCTCAGACGAACTGGGAGATGTTTAGCTCTGCCAACTTGACTCGATCAGACTAAAGGTCAGATTTTGAGGTGGCATATCTAACTTTTGTACTGTTTGTTCTTAAATCATGCCTGGCTCCATGGTATAACAGATTGACACGGAGTCAGGTTCTGCTAAAAGACACAAGGGGTCTATTTGTTCCAAGGTATTGACACATCGTAGGCAATTCATAATAATTTGAATGTATGGGCAAGTCGAGTTAAAATCTGCAAGTCCCCAAAAGAAGAGGTTTTCTCCGAAGAAACTCAACCCTTAACCTTTATAGGTTCTATCCCAATTTTACGGTGGGCACAATACAGTGAAGCAAAGATCGTTAACCGGGTAAACACTGTAGCCAAGCTTTTACATCTGCTTTAAGTGTTTGAAACTTAGTTCGTGAATTCACATGACCTTTTTCCCGTCTTTTCTGTGGTCCACGAGTGATGAGTAAGATCAACATTTCAATCTTTCCATGGCATTCAGTAGAATGATATTCCTCATCACCCATCTGATCATGGTAACCGGTGCATGTAGCTCGCAGTTGATTGAACAGGTACAAAAAGTGGGTCATAACCCGTTCCTAATGTTGCTCGGATAACTTGGAAATCTACCTGAGATGAGATGCAAATTTCCTTGGATTTCTCGTTGAGAGACTCAAGTTGTATAATGACTAGGCCTTAGTTTTTATCTGTTGACAGTATCAGCCTTCCTCTTTTAATGGCATTACCTATGGTTTATTTTGCGAACCCCAAAGCAACGGCAAAAGCATTGAGATACTAATTACTTAAGATGAGCCCCCTCCCCCCCCTCCCACTACCATTCTCCTCATTTTAGCTGTTTGTTGCACGAGGACTAAACAGACCCCAGTCTCATCAGAAAATCGTTCAATTCAGTGGTGCTACCGCAGTAGCTTCTCATAAGGACATCAAACATCTGACAGATTTTATAAACCTAAATACACATGCACACCTCATGTGCATTTGATCACACAGATATTCCTTTATAATGGGTTTCCAACTTACAAGTGTCCAAGTGCCGCAATCGAAAACACCTGTCTAGTGGCGGGCCGCAATTTAATCAGGACCATAGCCAGGACTTTTTTTCTTGAGGGAGGGGGATTTGGAGGATTTGTGTGTAGTATGTACTATGAAATTTTTAAAAATTCGAGGATGAACCTCCAACAACGACCTTGATTATAACTGGCCAACTTTCGTTAAATTACTCAGACACACACAAAAAAGTCAAATAAGAAGTGGGTATTTAAATAAGAAGTGGGTCAAATAAGAAGTGAGGGGGGTATGAAATAGAACATGAGTGGGCACCCTAATTTTCATGGAATTTGAGGAAAATCAATCTTTTTTGTAAATGAACAGCATTTGAAAACAATATAGATTTTTACAAAAACATTTTTCGTTAACTAAGAATATCTAAATTGATGCTGCAAATTATTTTCCTATTAGTCTTCGCGGGCCGCCAGTTGAAAACCCTTGCTTTATAAGCTTGTTATAAAGTTCCAAACGCTTTTGATCATACAGTATTTTATTTGTAGTTATTGAAAAATAATATATATTTTTTATTTATCATTTAAGTAGTCCTTAATAGTCTAAACAATGTAATAATGCATTAATTATTCTATGCTCTAAGTATTCCATCATACAAGTGTACAAGTAAGATTATCAGGTCTTGATTTATCAGTGTTCAGTTATAATTTTGAAACTGATGGGAATATAATTACAGAAAGTTTAATTAGTTAAATGCAATTAGAGATATAAAACATGCTTGACATTTTATGTCGTGTTATGTAAAGAATTAAACTCTCGTGTTCAGAGATATAATTACAAGTATATGCGAGAGTATACGTACATACATAAGTATGTATACACATGAGTAGATTTTGTGTGCGTGAGTGCAGTACTCCCATATATGTCGTAGCGTTTGTAAATACAATTATACAGGAATATCGTAGCATATAAAAACGATTAGAAACTGTTTAAGAAATTACTGATAACAGATAATGTAAAAATGTAGGCTAGTTTATCAATTAAATATGGAATGAGAAAATATGTAAAAGCATAAGATAAAAATTTGAGGAAACCGACTAATAAAGGAAAGGGATAATATTTGTAGAATTCATCACAGCTCCTTGAATTTCTTTTCACTCTAATTTTATTTAAGAACATAAATAAATAAAATATGTAACAAGTTATGTGTGACAAACGGTTTAAAACCACAAAATATGGAAAACGTAGTTGGTGTGAAGGAATCATGTATATCGACATCCGTTCGAAACGAGATATTCCATGCTTTGAAATATTCTAACAATTTTGAAAGCTTTCCAGCCCAGTTTGCAATTACATATAGAAGGAGGCTACTCTTCTAAAAACAGCAGTGATTAAATTACAATACTATCTTTCAAATATATTTTCTTATAATAATTCAAAGCTCTCTCCTTGCATCATGTTGGAGAAGCGTATTATTTCGTAAACTCCGCGTTTTATTTTTATCCATTTTTCAACGAATGTGCGCCAAAGAATTCTCAAATATATCCGCGTCCAAGATCTTGATGTAGCTAGGAATTAATCTTCAGGGAATAGAGGCAATTAACCCTGTCTGCAAAATACTTCTCAAAACTATTTCTTTTTAAGATGTTTTAATTATTATCTCAAATTTTCTTTCGTTCAAAAGTGTCATTAGTTCAGTTACAACTCAGGTATAAATGAAAATGTAAAGAAAAAAAAAGGTGTTGTTTTCAAAATTTATTTAATTTTACCCATTGTTTACGATCGGCGTTATTTTTTTAAAGTGCTATATCATAAATTCAGGTAAAGGTTTCTTGCTAAATTAATTAGCAGGTTTTTATTCATTCATTGAAATAAAGAGAAGAATTATGTGTTGCATTGAGAGAAATATAAACAAAAAGGTTCTCAGAGGTTGTTCATAAAATGAAATTAGATTTTCTGTCGACACTAGTAACATTTTTCGGGAATCATTAAATAAAGAGTTAAATTTGAAATTTTATATCTTTATTGAAACTTGAACTTGTATTAATCCTTAGTTTAAAGTCTTATCTTGCATTTTTATGAGTAATTATGAAAATATTCTCTTTAAAATTATTTATTTATTTATTTTTAAAAAATAAATTAAGAGAGAGAGAGAGATTCTATAACACAAAATTTACACACATGCGTTCAAGATTTATTCGTTCAAATATAGTTCATCTGTAAAATAAAAATTTTATTTTAGCCTGAAATCTTGGCTCATTATACAGTCGTCTAGTACATATTTAAGTACAAAGTTGCTTCATTTCATTTCGGTGATAATAATGTTGAATATATATCTCACACGAATTTCATTAAATTATATATTAGTGACACGATTTTTTGACACTAATACCGTAATAACTATATTTGAGGAAGGAATTTCTCCTCCACCATACATTTTATATCAGTATTATATCACGTTTAAATTGATATTCTAATGAGAAACTCTATGCCTTTTAAGCCCAACGACTGTTTCAGTAGTCACGGATAGAGAGAAAATTAAAAATATAACAGATCAGCATTTCATATAAAACGACGATGATCATTATGCTGATCTACTGTTTTTTTTATATAAAAATCATATGAACCATATCATAAAAGCAAAGTTAACTAGAGGTAAAACCTTCGATTATTTCTTCTCTGTATTTAAAGCTGTAATAGATAACTTTTTTTTATTTATTTATTCAATGCAAGTGGTATCCTAAAATCAAATTCGTGATATTAGAAATCTCAATAGTATTTAGCAGGTCCTACGTAAAACATAAATTGCTGGAAGTTTCAGGAGAGACATGGCTGGAATGTTTAATGGCTTATCATCATTGTCTATAAACAATGTTGCAAGCCCAGTACACACAAGCTTGCATAGACTATAAACCCTGACTAACGAAATTTCTAAAGTACGAGCATGGTCTTTGAATCTTGAATAGCTGAATTCACTTGGACTCAAAACAATTCTTGTAAATGCTGCAGAGAGGGCACAGAGCTATGAAATAAATTAATACAATCGCATAAACTATAAACTGTAAACTAACTAAACCATAAACTGCAAACTATAAAACTTAGGGAGAAAGAAAAGGGCGCCTCCCATAACTACATTAGAATCAGCATTATTCGCATGGGAAATTTTTTAACCAATCGCAAAATTAGCTATAAAGTTCTTGTACTCTGATTGGCTAACACATCTTCGATGCCAGAAACGCTGATGCTGACAGATGCAACAGCCTCAAAGAATCCATGGGTCATAATGTAAATAAAGTTTTTCTTACAAAGCAAAAAATATTCGAACCAGAGTGAAAAAGGACTCATTTTTGTCATTTCTGGGATACCTGGGGTAAAATCTCACAATCTCAGTTTTTTTCAAGTTTTCCTAACTCCATCAGAAGTGAGTATGCTGGCAAAAAGAGATATCAGGTAACAGATGAAGAATATGCAGCTAAGAGAGTTTACTCAAAAAAGTTTAGAGCTAGTAAATAGCAAAAAAAAAAAAAAAAAAAAAAAAAAAAAAATCTAATTTTTAATATTTTAAACGGTGTTCTGTATTTTTCTTACTGTCGATTAAAATATATACTACAAACATATTATGCATAGAATAAACTTCATTTACCATTTTTGGCAATTATATGCATAAATTAAAAACATTAAACAAATACTTTAAAAATAGTTTAAGAAAACAGCCTTAAAGATTAAGTACCAATAAGTACAGCCTCTGGAAGACTTAAGCGGCGAAAAATAGCATGATATGACTGTGGTTCGAGCCTCCAGACAGCGTGGATTAGTATTTTGAAGCATATTCCTTAGATTAAATAAGGTTGAGTGAACATCAGTAAATTCTGCACACATGTATGCGTACACTCTTAATGTAAACACGTATGCACTCAAGTTTATGGCTGTACCGTCCCTAAAACAAACAAAAAAAAGAGCAGTGGCTCCACCTGTTGACAAAATTTGAAACCGTTGTATTAACTTTGAGACATGATAACACATGCACTTACTTGCATAAATTTGAAATTGATTCGAAAACAGATGTCGCTACACATACAAGTCTATGTGCTTATATATTTGTTATCTTTAAACGAGAAAACTAGGCATACATACTCATTAGCCATAATTTTATAACCTCTAGCAGTTTCACCAACATAAGACTGTAGAGATGAAAAGCACTGTAACGTGGGTAAATTTGTTGAAAAAAAAAACAGAATTTTTTTTATTGAAATGTCAGGTAACTACATATACAGTTAAATCACGTTATACGACATTTTTGTTAATACAAATGTATCAAATTTATCGTTTTTCATACACCTAACTACAAGGAAAAGTACATGCTAATTTCATGTTAATTTATTAGAAGCATGGTGAATAATGTTAAACTGTAAACCGCTGTCCTCCCCCTTTCTTTCTTTCTATTCTGCCTGTTGTATACGTAATACGCGAGTGCGTGTGTGTGTAATAGAAGAAAATCAATTAAAACAAGCTGTTTAATTTAAAACAAGTGCAGACATAATATAATCAACACACATATCGCAATAATTTCCAAGATGTCTTTTAATTATTCAAAGTGAACAACCACCAGCAAAAAACCCTCATATAATTTGTTTGAATATTCGTAATCAAAAATGAAGAGAAAGTTGTAACATATTTATTCTTTATTTAAACATACATAAATCTCGAATATTTCGATAGAGCTTTAAATTGGATAAACTGAAGCTATCGGGATAAAATGAAATTTAAAATTTGCTCGTTTTAAAGCGTGCCAAAGTTTGAAGCCATTAGATGGTCATTAAACACTAGGCAGCAGAAAGGAAAGCCTTGTTAATTTGAATAGCATAGGCGGAACTTCCGAATCACTGCCTAGAGCCGCAGAACTTGAAAATATGCAAACGGTTTATACATCGTCCCCACACCCAATATAAAAATCAAATCAAAGAAAGAATGGAAAAACACAGAAAAAATTTCGAAAATGAAAAAAAAAAAAGCACCGTCCACTAGAATTACAGTTGGCGGAGTTTCTCTGGGAATCGTGGTTAAGTTTGGACTAAAAAAATAAATATAAACCCAATAGGAAAGAAAAAAAATAATGAGAAGGCAAGCAGCAAAAAATAACAGGATAGGATGCCTATTCTGGCACATCACATTAGGAATGTTTGGTACCTTCCCCCTGAATAAGTAAGCCCTAATGATAGGGGGTGAGTTTTCGGCCGGAGAGGCGGGAAAGTAAGAGTCCCTACGCTTGATTGCTACGCTGCTATGCACCACACAACTCTTCAGGCGCCAAATAATCAACGGATTCCTATTTTTGGCGCACTTATCGCCCTTTCACAAACAATGGAATGAGCAGAAGAATGGCGTCAAAATTTTAGTCATTCTAATCATACACGGAGAAGGGAAGAGTTTCCTGCGTTTGTAAATGGAAGCCTGCGGCCAATCAAGAAAACAATTCAAAACACTGGCGACATTTTTAGACGCTTGTTAAATATTATAATTTCATTTTTATCGATTATGTAGCTTATGCCTTTATTAAACCACTTTAAATTGTTAATATTTAGTAATCGTAGCATTTATAACAGAATCCTTATTTTTTTTCGCTTACGTTTTAGGTTACATATTCATGTTGTATTCTTATCGACTGGCACTGTAATTTATTGTACTGTATATTAAATTTGCAAAATCCATGGCATTTCAAAATAGAATTTTTCACTTATTATCTTTGATAGAGTGAAAATTTATCTCATGCTATAAGCAAATCACTGAAATCAAAATCATGAAATCATCAAGTGTACAAAATACAAAGAAAAAATATATAAAATAAAATAAAATAATAAAATTAAGAAAATTTCTTTTCAATGTTATTTACTACTACAATGATTTTAATATTTCTCTGAAATGTTTGGCATAACTTTTCAGAGACTTTTCTAAACTGTTGCCTCAATATTGTAGAATGTATCTCTAAAATTTTCGTTACCAGAATTAAAGCAGCGCCAAAGATGTCTTGCTAACTTTGGTACACAAAAGAAAGCTCAGTTTCGCCATTAGTTATCTCGGATGAGAGGAGAGGTAGCAAGTGTCAAATCGCTTAGAAAGTGTCAAATCACCACCCGCAGGAACTGTTGTGAAATGAATTACATGCATGCGCTTCACCCCACTTTGGTCAAGCGTAAGAAGAATCCATTTCCTTCTTTGCAGAATAAATGAATTGCACAATAAAAATCGTGGGATAAAGGAATACAACTATAAAAGTTTTATCTCGTGCGGGTTTTATTACTCTTACAGAGTTATTAAGAGAAAGCTCAAATTATTTGGGTGGGAGTCAAAAAAGACATCGGGCCACAATATTTCAGGGCTTCATTCAACTTTGTTGAACCTTCTTCATATATTACTACAAATTGGCGAGAGCTTTGGGATATTTCAATTTGATCAAATGCATGCTTATAACACACATGTATGTATAGATCAAGATAATTTTCTGAAAAACAAAGACGAATTCAGGCGTATACACGTGTCAAAACTTTTTTTAAAGTAAACAGTTTTATCCAGGGGGGAAATTAATTATTTAAAGGAGATAAAACAATAAAAGCATACAATCTCATTAGCATTTAAAAAAATTGCATTTACTTTGAGGATTTTAGATTCTGACACATGCAGACAAATCAGACATTTTACAATCAGGAAGTTTTATAAAGCCCTCCTTGATTGCTATTATAAACAGACAATACCAAACGAATGACCTTTTTTTTCTTATACGCAGAATAAGTAGATAACCATATGACAAAATTAATCAATACAAATAATTACCCGTAAATAATAATGTACTAAAACAACGCATGACTGTAGAAGTAAAATCGTATCAACTAGTTTCTACACGTGTGTTAAGGTGCTAAAATGTTCCCTACTACCTTGTAACATTTTAATGCACTTTAAGCCTTCCTTTATCTTCTAATTTAATAAACTGCTAAATTATGAAGTAACTTTATGTTTATATGGGTGAAAACCCTAGGGATCCCATTCCCCCCCTAAGCTGTCATAATCCTATCCAATTAGAAAGGACGCTATGACAAGTTAGAATAATGAGACGAATTCCCCCTCTCTTACAACGGTCAGAAACCATTATCCCTTTAACACGATATATTCCCTTACCTTTAAACACAATTATTTTTTTAGTTTACCGATGCGTGATAAGATTTCTTTTCAAGGGGAATAAACTAAAATAAAGACAGTGAAAAAAAGTAATCAATTATTTAATTGCAGTTCCTCTCATATACAGTTTTATGTTCAAGGAATATAGATAAAGGGCTAAAAGTTGGCTAGATGCAAATCTTATTTTAATCGGCTGAACCAAACTAATATCTGTCGATGGGTTATCGACGAGTGGATAATACGAAAAATCCCAAAAGAAAAGGACAAAATTTTTTTGAAAGGATGTCAACGTGACTCTTAAACAGAGGAATGGAACAAACTGTTTCCTGGAGAAAAACCGGAAACCTAGTCGGTATATTAATAATTAATTGAACTCTTCTAACCTGATCGAAACTTCCTTATAGCTTATGCTCTGCTGCATCTCGCTTATCAGTGACAATTTAATCTTTTTTTTCTTATTTTAGATAATCTGAGCATCACAAAATATTAGATAAGAAAAGTTAAGGCCGCTGTATATTAACCCTATTGGATTCACTCACCTCCGTGTTAACTTATTGAGAAAAATTTTCCAAGGATTGCCGACTTGCATTCAAAAAAAATTTTTTTTAATTATTATTTCATAATAGAGAAAGAAATTTTACACCTCGGGGTATCTTTTGTTTAAAAAAATGCAAATAATATTTTAAAATTTAAATTATTCGGGGAAAACATCCGGTATAGTGTAAGTATACATATATATCCGGTATAGTGTAAGTATACATGATGATCTATCCGGTATAAGTATCATCAACTTCTTTGGTGGACTAAATTTATAAAAGGATTCCTGTTTCAATGTGTAGAAAAGTTCAGGCTATCTGAAAATATCATTTTTATTCGATTATCAGCTTTTATGTAGCTGTAAATACTAGACGCATTATCTCCATAGGTTAACATTAAGGTGAGCGAATTCAGTTGGGTTAGCACAGTTGGCGTTTGATACACATAGTAAAAAGTTAAGGCCGCTGTATACTAACCCTATTGGATTCACTCACCTCAATGTTAACTTATTGAGAAAAATTTTCCAAGGATTGCCGACATTCAAACATTTTTTTAAAAATTATTATTTGATAATAGAGAAAGAAATTTTACACCTTGGGGTATTTTTTGTTTAAAAAAATGCAAATAATGTTTTAAAATTTAAATTATTCGGGGAAAACATTCAGTATAGTGTAAGTATACATATATATCCGGTATAGTGTAAGTATACATGATGATCTATCCGGTATAAGTATCATCAACTTCTTTGGTGGACGAAGTTTATAAAAGGATTCCTGTTTCAATGTGTAGAAAAGTTCAGGCTATCTGAAAATATCATTTTTATTGGATTATCAGCTTTTATGTAGCTGTAAATACTAGACGCATTTTCTCCATGGATTAACATTAAGGTGAGCGAATTCAGTTGAGTTAGTAAACAGCAGCCTTAAGCAATAAAATAATTGTCAGAAAAGAAATGGAAAATCCGGATCGTAAACAAAGTAATGTTATAGACTTTTACCCCAGAAAAAAACTGGAAAGCAGTGCAGGTTTGATTAACATTTTAATTGAACCCGACAAAATCATCATGCGTAGATTATTTAAATCCTCTTGATAGCTTCTTTTTAACTGTACACAGGGTCCATTTTGGGATATTCAGGCATTAATTCGCAGGTGTTTGTCACATAGGGGCGATTATCAGACGTTTGATACACATAGTAATTAAATGAATATAAATAAAACAAACCTACCATATAAAATAATAAATTAAATAAAAGTTATTTTGAAGGAAATATACCCAGAGTTTCATCTAAATACTAAATCATTGAGAACTTATATTGAATGCAATGAACTATAGTTTAAATATTTATGCATAGTATGTATAGTTTCTGGTCATGAAAAAAAACTATATTATTTTTCATGACCAGATTTTTCATGAACCACTTATATTATTTTTCATGACCATAAACTATACATACTATGTATAAATATTTAAACTATAGTTCATTGCATTCAATATAAGTTCTCAATGATTTAGCATTTAGATGAAACTCTGGGTTTTTTTCCTTCAAAATAACTTTTATTTAATTTATTATTTTATATGGTAGGTTTGCTTTATTGCAACACTTTCAAAATTTGTAAAACATTAAGTATAAATATTGATAAACGTGTGAATAAACACAAACTTATTCTAGGAAATTAGCAAGTTCTTTTTTGTTTTTTTTAAAGAAATTTAATTGTTGAAGAAAAAATATTTCCCGGAGTAATTAAACTTTGTGAGGCTTTGATTAACAAATAAAATGATATGACTATGGCGTAACAGTGAGCATATTATTCCTGAAAGCAGGAGAGACCAGATTTTATTCCGTAGATGTTTAGTTGTTTTAAAGTGAAAGAAAAATTAGTAATAAGAAAAAATATGGAAGCTTGTTATAGTGGAGCCCCAAAACATTAAAGGGCAATGACCGAGAATTGGGAGCCCTCCATCTAGTCTTTGCCTCATTGGCGGACTCTGCCCAGAGTCCACCAATTATTTGAAAATTAAAGGAAAATTAAGAAATAATAGAAATTGAGGTAGAGTGGTCAATTTCTATAATTTTAACCAAGCATGGTCTCCATGACATAGTGAAATTAGTTTAAATGTTTACAGTTTGGGGAAATTTAGATACCTTGCTTTGATGTCGGTTAAAAAAATTATAATATAAAAAAGCATGTTGATATGATATTTAAGTTTTGCGTGCAATTTTTTCTCGAATTTTCTCTTAGTAATCTTCTTTTATCTTAGTCATGTGAAAATATATATGTTGATGAAATCATTTACGTTAACTGAGTATTATAAAATTTCGTATCTCTTAAATGTAATGATATCAGATTTGATTTCCCACAATTTGTTATCTATGGGAAAATGATTTGCACGTTGGCCCTGTAAAATTTCAGAGTAATCAGTTATGAGTAAGAAAAGTAAACAAATATATCCAGGGAAATTATAAATAACAAATGAAGAGTCACTTTAGGTTATTATTTGCAGATTACTCACCAATACGTCTTTTATATATCCATATTTTTTATGCTTTCGAAATTATAAATTATGATTTAATCATTTTCTCAATAATCAATTATGAGTAAAAAGAAGGAAATAAAAATATTCAAGGAAATAACTAATTGCAGAGTCTCTTGAAGTTGTAGAGAAAGACCAGTATGTTGTTTAAATATAGATATCTTATTGGTTTGAGGAGATATATTTGATCACCTATCTCAAGACGGGGAAAGAGCTGCATTGCCATAATATTGGAGGCAGACTCTCTCAGCTCATCGCCAAACGTTTAAGTTTGATGGTACACAAAACTGTAGCATTCGTCCAACAAATCTTAGAGCGGTACGTGAATTGGCGCTTCAGTCACCATGCTAAGAAATGGTCAGATCTATTATCAGTAATTTTTTTTATTTCAGAATAGAAAATGCGCATTTTTAATTTTAATTTTAATTTATTTATTTATTTATTAATTTTTTTTTCAACTGGAGGTAAAAGTTTAAATTAAGAGCGCGTAGTTTGTAAAATTTCATATATTTCCGAAGTTCATTTTTTTACGTGGCATTCAATTATTGATGTCTTACGCTACAAATTAAAAGTTGTTTGAAAAAAAGTTTGAAAGATTTATTTTCAAATGCAGGAAACAATATCCTAAAATTTTAGATCGGCGCGATCAACTTATGAACAGACTTAATCTAACGCCAAAAATAGTGTGGTGTTAATAAATCATGATGAAAAAAGGTATATATTTCACTTACGTTAACGACAATTTTTTAACATATCTTGTGTCATTGCGTTTGAAGAATAATTTGAAAAACTGCCTCCAACCCCCATAGGCATACAGGGAGAAGAAAGGGGAATCCTGTCTTTAACCCTTTTATTCTGATACGGTGGGTTTGGGTGCTTTCGGAGGGGATATCGTATGGAGGGGTAAACGACTGCTCGTTCCTTTGTCATGTCAGAGTAATACAAAATTAGTTGAAAAAGAAAATGGGCTTCATTTTTGTCTTTTTTAAGCATGAATCTGATTTTTAAAGTGATTATACATGAATTATAATTATGAAGTCTGACAACTAGCCGAATGGAAAATGAGATATCAAATAGAAGGAATCTTGGCTACTAATTAAAAAAAAATTTAATTCAATCCATTTTGACTGAACTTTTGAAAACTACCAGTGACTATAAATTAACCAGGAGGTGTAAGTCATATTCTATATTGTTTCCAGTAACTGTTTATTATTTCCAGATTAATTGATTTCTCCTAAATTTGAATCTATAATCAAGTTTAAGTCTGATAAGTATATATGATAAGAGATATAAAATTATGTAATAAAATTCCTCAACACATCCTGTACTGATCTTTTCAACACCACCAAAAGCACTTTCTTCTCTTTTATGGTTGGCATCTTGTTTAATAACCAGTTGTTAGTTACCCCCCCCCTTTTTTTTTTTAAAAAAAGTAAACTAATTTCTTGATTCTTCTTTTTTAATTTCAGAATGGCAGAAATCATACTACACTTCCTTCTTCAATTTTATTGGCTGAGCGACAGCATGTATTTTAAACTTTCATTGTGAACTAAGTGATGCATCAAAAGAAGTGACAAGATAACTGGAGACTTCCCAATTCCGGCCAATCCTCTTTATCAAGCAGTGTCATTGGTGAGAGAAAACTGAGCACCATTGGCTGGAAATGATAATTTTATTCCTTCTATGCCTCTTCTCGTAGATCAATTAAACTTGGGTAAATTGGAACGAAATTTATTATCCCTTGATTTTGTTAAAGTTATAAAAGCTATTTATACGTCATGCATTCTAAAAGGTAATATGAAGCATAAAGCACTCGGGTTTTATAAACTAAAAACTAAATTATATGAGTTTTTAAAAGCAGAAAATTAATATATATGATTAATCCTTCAGTCTACTTAATACTCAATCAGATTTTTGTGAATGGATTTTATATGGAGCATAAAAAAATGCTGATTTATATGAAGCTTAAAAATTTGTCGCATGGGGAGCGGAATAGAAAATACAAGCACGTTAATAATAAAAAATGCTCCTTATTATTATTGAACTTTTGAAAATTGCTATGGTAAAAGTGATAATTATTTATAAAATTTATGTATATACAAGTATCCATGACTAAACACTGGATTTGATAGGTCTAAACATATTTTGTCAAAAGATCAGCGGTTGTACCATATGCCGCCACTATACACACGCGGTTTTAAATTGCGGACAGCCGCTAATGTTTACATCCGGTAGTTGCAGCCGTTGCCATTCGGAGTGTAGAAATATCGTCAATTTTTGTGCCGAATACGTACGCGCTTTATATATATAGATTGTCACGTAGAAGTTTGAGATATACCAAATGAACCAATACGCTGTTACGGTCTTAGTTACAGGAATTTTGTATTACTAAGAAGTTCATTAGTGTGATTGCTTCCTGCTAATAAATTGCCCTCAGCCTGAGGGAAGTCTCTTATATACAACTTAAGAACTTTCTAGAAATAAGGCAAATTAGCATAACAAATTAACATAAGATAAATTAACATAAACAGAAACTTTCTCGAAATTTTGAGAAAGGTAACATAAATTAGAATGAAAGTAAAACCAGAAGTTACTGACTGGATTCGAACCGACGACTTGTTGGTATTCAGCCCAGTGCTTTAACCATTTGGCCGTGCTGCTACTTACTGTTACCTTCGGAATGTGGCAATATAATTAATACAGCGTAAAAATAATTATATATAGTAAATATATAATTTAATAAAAGCTACTTATATAATAATTATATAAAAATACCTAAATAATATTATTACAACAATAACTATGTAATAAGATTAAATGGCAATGCTTGGCTCTTTTTATTAAATTTAAAGCTATTATTCTTAATTCAATTGACTTTTTTTTTTTTTTTTTTTTTAAGGAATCATAAAATATACAAGTATAAGAGGACTAAAATTGTTCTTGGCTTTTATCTTTCAAAAATCTTTTATTAAGCAATCAAAACAAAGTAATATTTTAATATAGATATCTATATATATAAAACGCGTAGGTATGCGGCACAAAAATCGGCGATATTTCTACACTCCGAATGGCAACGGCTGCAATTACCAGATGTAAACATTAGCGGCCAACCGCGTGTGTGTTGTAGTTCGACGATAGCACGTATTTTGGTACAATTTAATTGCTGTATTTTACATGTGAATAATTTAAATTTATTCACGAGATAATTTATTCTTTTGTTCCATCAATTTTTCTAAATGTATGTAAGAGGACAAACTTTTGACAAAATATGTTTAGACCTATCAAATCCAGTGTTTAGTCATGGACAGTTGTATGTAGGTTTATCTAGATTCCGTTCTTTTGATTCTGTCACTGTAGTATCTCCTATTTCTGAAATACCCAACTGTGTATATTAGGAAGTTTGAAGAATATCATAGTAAACTATTAATAATTGCATTATAATATCTTAATAGTAAGTAAGAGTTTATTGTTTACACTTTTTTAGTAGTACTTGCTGAATTTTTACCCCATTTTATAAGTGAAGAAATTTTCACAACAATTTTTTATTTGGTATGATTAAGTGTAGATATCTGAATTGTGAACAATTTTGCATATAAAGAGCAATGTAATCTACACTATATTTTAGTACTTGCTGAATTTTTACTCCTTTTTCAGTGAAAATTTGTCTCTAACAATTTCTTATTTGATGTAATGATAAAGTGTAGACATCTTAATTTTGAAAAATATTACATACAGAGAGTAATGTAATTTTTAAAAAATATAATTTTTAAAATCTCTATTGTTGGGTTTCTCAGTCTTATCTTTAACTCTGTTCTGAAGTAATGGAAATTCATATTTTTTTAATCCCGATGTTTTAGAATCAGCCTTATAGAGAATTTTGCAATGATTATAAATTTTTTGGCTGAGATCGCACTACCACTTAACAACGTATATATTAATGATGACAGGTAATAGTAACATTCCTTACATACGTTTCTTTCAGTTGAGTTGTTTCGCAAAAGAAAATATAAAACTAAAAGCGACCATGCTCATCGCGCAGCGACTAGTTAACATTTATTTCCATAAAAAAACATATCGTTAACCGTATGCTGCTTTATTGTTTCTTCTTTGGTATGCTGCTTTATTGTTTTAGAGTATTTTAAATGGTTGTTACCTATGTTTCTCATTGCTACCTATTTTCCAAAAAAAGAAGAAAAAATAATATATAACTAGTAACACATTAAGAAAAAAAAAAAATTTTTCCCGATATGGGCCTTACATCTCGAAATTTATACTTTTTCCAAAAATTTTTTATATGTTTTAAAAACATAATTTACATAAGTGCATGTTTATGTATGCCATCTTATACCCATCTGCATATGTATATGCGGCAATAATGATCAAAATTATGCAATATTGTAATAGTCTTACTTCTCATTTAAGATTCAAACTTCAGTCAATGACAGACATTATGAAAATACAATAAAACATGCATAAGTCACATAATCTATCAAATCTGACTGCAGAAATCAGAAAATAATTTTCTCTTTGCTACTTTTTGGTATATTTTAAGCAAAGAAAACTAAAACAATTGTCAGTCAAAATTATGGTGTTTAGTTTTATCCCAGATAGTCTAAAGAATTCGAGAAATTTTAGGATTACTCTAACCTAAGAATAAAAATTTAAGTCTCATTAAAGGTCGAAAATTAAAACTTTCTTTTCGAAGTTGTCTGAACTCTCAGCATAAAGGACTAGGCATCACACTCAGATTACTTCTTTAGAACAATAAGCAAACATGCCAAAGGCTACTTGGTTAAAAGGTCAAAAAAGCTCTCATCTTGCCGAGCCAAAAATGCAACGTCCCAAAAGAATATAGCTTTAATTGCTCTCCATTGTAATCTAGAAAATGACAGCAATAACACAAATGAGAAAGAAAAAGAAGGGTAATCAGCTCATAGGAAATGCTTCCTTTGTCGTATATTCACAAGCTGTGCCTAGCTGAAAGACACGACAGCTAGGTCCTACAGGGCAGGTAAGTATATAGGTCAACAAATGGTGGGTAGGTATGTGAAAGTCCCCTGCTTATAAGTATTCATTCCCGACTTTAGTATAATATGAATGTGTTTTTAACAGCAAACAATCCCCGTCGTAGAATAGAGTAGCCACGTAATAAAGGAGGACTCAGATGAAGCGGGAAAAATCAAAAACAAATATGCCTGTATCCGCCATAAATATAAATCCGCAGTTTAATCGAGGACGTTAAACCGTGGTTCAGTGCACTTGATTTCAATTCATTAACATTCGGAGCAAAATCAGATAAGAAGATCACTATTTCTCAACTGGAGAAACCTGGAGAAACGAAAATGCTAATAAATAACAAATAAGCAATGAATAATCTCACTGAATAAAAATTAGATACTTAAAGTAAAATATAATATTTAAGGAAAGATTTTGATTTTTCCCTTGACATTTCTCTAATGTCTCTTTCTCTTATCAAAAACAATTTTGACTTATTAATCATCCCCGTGATTCAGGTAATTGGCTCGTCTGTGAGGTTAAATTATTCTGTAATGCGCACGACATCTCTTTTGGTTTCCTGAATGCGGCCGTCTTGAAATGCTTAAGAACCTGGCCACCTGCACTGTACTCAATCTACATAAATACGACCCGGAGGCTGATAATATTTTGACTCACCCCTTACCCTTTAAGAGATGAAAACTAATTTAATCCCATGAATGTAATTCATTCGATTTAATTTCTTAATTATAACAGTCTATATTAGTATATAAACTTCATTTTATTTGTAACGATAATAGATTTCAGCATTACACCAATATTTATTTCATTAATGTAAATAAATGAGGCATATTTTTTTCTTTTACAAATATTCATCTATCTTAAATGCATCGATGTACATATGAGACATAGCGTTTCAAAGAATTAAATCTCTTGGCTCGTCATTTGTATGATATTTATTTTTATATTTGTGTATTCCGCATATCAATATTAACTTAAAATTATTCAATTTAGCTATGTTCAAATGTCATATGGATTCACATTATCTGAAACGGGATGATAAAACAGAGATAGTAAGATGCTGAGTTCTTCTTCTTCTCTTTTTTTAATATTTTATTTTATTGTACGGGGGGGGGATCTCGGGCTAAGAATACCTTTCTAAGTTTTCAATATTATCGTTGAGCAGAAAAGCAAGTTCAGTCCTTTTTAAATAAGAAAACAACATGGTAAAATATTCTTCGGATACACAGAGCATCAATAAGATTTTTTTTTAGCCAACAAGCTTCACCCATAAGCTTTTTCTCGTCGTGTGTAAATTTCATTGAACTCTCCTCCTGGACTTTTACCACTGACGGAGCCACAACTTGCATACCAGGAATATCTCAGTTAAAAAACAATGTAAATTAACATACTGAGAACTAATTTCTACTTTACGGGGGTTCTAACCAGGACTCTATTAAGTGTTTTTCCCCTAACTTTGTAGAGGAAGCAAATAATAGTATCAGCTTCAGATGAAAGTAAGAACTCGCGTGCCGCTCTCAGTTTCTTTTCTTTACGCACCGAAAGTTTTATCACACACAAGAGTTAAAAATGACAGTTTTTCACATAAAATCGTTCATCCTGAAAGATTACGTATTTTGCCTACAAATAATTAGTAACCGTCAAGTTTATTTCTAAAGCATATTTTCAGACAGAACTCAAAAGTGGGAATGGATAAAATTTAGGCTTTAAAAACATCTTCACTTTTATCTTATTTCTCGAACAGGAAGAGGGTTTATATACATTGTTTTATGGATAAACTTTCATTAGTTTTAGAGACCTGTCTTTTTCAAAATGGAACACTTTAAACATATATACAAATATTTTCGTACAAATTTTCAATAAATCCTAACACAAGGTAACACCAGAAATTTTTCAGAATATTATCTATTTTGCCTTATAATTATACAAGTACCATATAGTAGAAGTTATAATGCATTATTCCACCTTTTCATTCTAATTTAATTTCTGTTTACGCTTATGACAAATGTTAATTAAATTTAGCAGAAAGAAATCCTTCAGTTGTCAGAGATAAGGGTATGTGCAACTCAGATTTTACCAGAAAAAGTAAACTTTTGTGCCCACAGAATAAACGTATGATCCCCACATTATTTATCGTTAATTTCGTCGTTTTAGAGTAAGTATACATGCTTATGCCATAGAAATATTTTATCATTCATAATAATAAAATATTTAAACTTTCTAATGCTACGTAACTTTTTTTCCAACTCTCTACTTTACAAATTAGCATCGCAAAAAGGAAATACGCTAATTACTTCGATAGTTTTGCTTAAAAATCAAATACAATTTTTTTTGTCATGATTAAAGGCTTTCCAGGCTCAAAAGACCGGACTTTATGAAAATGAAAATGACAGTAGTTTCCACGTCGGCATAATTGATTATCTTAAAATGTTTACTAATAACAGAAAAACAATGCTTAAATGCGGAATATAAACTATTAGTATTAATTAAATCTTGAACATTGTAGATTGATTCAATTAAGAGCTCGTATTATAGAACAACTTTCCGCAAAAGAGAAAAAGATTTTGTTAGGAATTTCGATCATTTATTTATTTACCCATTTAATTTTTTTCTTTAACATATAATTGTAATGACTTGGACATCGAATTCAAGAAACTATTTTCTGCTAGTTCAATTTTCTTTTTTCAAGACAAATCTAAATTTTCACAATAAAAGAAAAACTCTTTTAAAACTTTACTTCGAGGGATTTGTTTTTATTTGCCAAGATTTTTTTTTCCAATAGACCTATTTTTAATCATAAAGTCTCTTAGATTCAAATATTTCTCCACTTAATTTATGTTTACTGTCACACATGCGCGGTGAAACTATTAATAAAGAAACTGTTCATTTTTCATAATTTGCATTCATTGCGGAGTTCACAAGAGGGTGTGTTAGTACTCAGTAGAGTCATTTATTTCCAAACTTTGAGAAAATTACATTAAATTTCTAATTATGTAACAAATATATTAAATATCATTCATTACCTTTTAAACATTCAAATGATGATTTAATCATACACGGATTCTTCATTCTCTATAAAGCGTATTTAATACTGAGATCATTAATTAAAGCTTGTAAACAACTATCTGAAACTTTAAACATGTAAACTTTTGGCTTCTTAGTATGTTTAAACAAAAAGAATTCTTTTTTTTTTTAACTTTTAAAGTTTGTTTTAAGTAGTAAGGGAACACAATGCTATTTAGCTTTCTTGTAGTTTTGATAAAATATAGAATATTTCATGGGAATAAATAATACCATTTTTCCCTATTTATAGACAATTGGTCACAAATATAAAACAAATTTTTGTACATATATTTCTGAGATGTCTACAGTAGATGTTAATTAAATTTAGCAGAAAGAAATCTTTTCAGTTGTCAGAGATGAGGGCATGTGTAACTCAGATTTTACCAGAAAAAAGTAAACTTTTATGCCCACAGAATAAACGTATGATCCCCACATAATTAACTATCTAAAACTTTAAACGTGTAAACTTTTGACTTCTTAGTATGTTTAAACAAAAAGAATTCCCTTTTTTTAACTTTTAAAGTTTGTTTTAAGTAGTAAGGGAACACAATGCTATTTAGCTTTCTTGTAGTTTTGATAAAATATATAATATTTCATGGGAATAAATAATACCATTTTTCCCTATTTATAAACAATTGGTCACAAATATAAAAGAAATTTTTGTGCATATATTTCTGAGATTTCTACAGTAGACCCCCCCCCCCCCCCCAAAAAAAAAAAAAAAATATATATATATATGATTAAGTTCTGTAATCAGGATCAAATGGCATTATAGAGTCTGTTTAAAATTCTAGATACTGAAGAGTTCATCAACAATTTAAATTTATTTCAGATATTATCAACATTTTCCAAAAGTCTCGAACACAGGATCATGTAATTCGCCCTTGTTTGCTGCGTGCATATACACATGACGAGTATTATAACTATAATATTTTCTATAGCAGCATAATTCGTATAACAATAATCTAGAGGCCGCTACAGTCTTACATATTAAAAATTATTTGGTATTAACACAAACGCTCAGTAAACATTTAAATTACATGTAGGGACATTTTAATCTCTAAATCTTAGTAATCTAAATAATTTGAAAATTAAAAAATGCGTATGCTATTAAGTATTTCTTTTTCTCATTCTCTTCATTTAACAGCTTAACAATTCGTGAAGAGAATTATTATAAAATTATCCACAAGTCTACAACAAATAGTGCATTTCTTTTCCTTAGGAAACAGTAGATCGAAAAATATGATGCTTAAATGATTGTGCTGAAATTTAAAAGAAAAGCAAGGCTAACTTTTTATTTAAAATAATTTTAATAAATTTATTTAAGTTCTAGATTTATATTTGGTTAGATAAAAAAATATAAATATATGACTGCGGATTTCTAATTTTGTTACAGGAGAATAAAAACTATAGTTCTGTTACAGTAGTAAATAGCTCTTTGAAAGGGGGAGATTGGATACAATGTCGGAGCTTCAGAACGGGAATCAAGGGATTTTTTGAGGGGTTGAGGGAGTTGACTCAGGGGGGATTTAGAATGAAGGGGAATCGTGTCGCACTCGATTGATTTTAAAGCTTAAGTGAGATTTCCTTTTCAAAAAATGCAAATTCCCAAATCCTAAAGCGGAGAAATTTATTCCCTATCACTTCAGGTACGTCTATGCTTTGAACAAATGAATTTCAATTCAAAGTAGTTGTAAAGATTTGCATCGTACGCTTCGTCGTGATTGGGTGTAAACACTTGATTACATAAAACGCATTTCAACCAAAAGTTGACACAATGTAATAATGAAAAGCTAAATTTTTAATTTTGTTGGGAATCTGTTGTTTCCAGATTAATCGCAAATTTAATATAGACTAAGAACTTTTAATTATTACCCCAGAAAAACTAATATAAACTGTCTGATGTGTTCATTATTAAAAAATAAATGCATTGAAATTATTACAGCAATTAGTGCTAAAATGTTTTAGTGAAAGCAAATATTCCTTACTAAGTCATAATTAGGAATTTATAAATTTGAAAAAAATTGGATTATTTTACTATCAACAACTAATAATTGATCAAAAGGACGTATTTCCAGAGAAAAAATATGTGTGCAACATATATTCATTCATTAAAATGGTACAATAATTATAATATTATGAGTACTATATATGCATAAAATAGGCAAATTTCATGAAGAAAAAAGGGAATAGTAGTCTGGGATAAAAAGTTGGATAAATGTAATTTAAAGCTACAGCATACAGGAATTTCCTTCTTTGCTTTAAAAAAAATTAATGTTGATAATACGTTTTATCTTCAAGAAACTATTTTTTTAACAAATGCTCAAATAACTGTTTTATTTTATATTTACACATTGTTGAAATACAGTACACGTAAGTGCAAACACAAGCGCATGTATAATTCAGTGTCATGTAATAATTGCGATTTGGTACTATAAATAAAAGGCACTGAATTTCAAGCACTGAACTAAGGGCGTGATGTAATGGGTATATTATATATATATATATATATATATATATATATATATATATATATATATATATATATATAGAGAGAGAGAGAGAGAGAGAGAGAGAGAGAGAGAGAGAGAGAGAGAGAGAAGATGATATAGGTGAACGGTCTCTGACCCGGAAAATAATTTTCTTAATGCCATATCACGCATTAGACATAAAATATTAGTTATGTATAGTAAAAGCAGAAATAAAAAGATAAATACTCTGCTATATATATGAGGTGGAAATCATGGATGTTTACAGAGTAGCTCTATTTACAAAAAGGTGATATTAGGAATGCGTATTCGACTGAGTAGCAGATGCTGAGGTGGTTGGATACAGAGGAGACTTTTTTTCTTTAATATCTCACCACTGTCTGAATCTATCAGTGCATTTAGATCCTAGACATCTACTCGGCTAAACAAGCTCTGAATCCATTTTACCTTTTTATGCCAAAATTAAAATTTGCTTTGGATTTCTTTAGGTTTTCGAAAGTGGATACAATTGCAGGTCATACGAAAAAGTGATATGGCGTGATGAGAAAATCGATAAGAAAACTGCTGTATCACGAGGGATATTATTAAATGAATAAAATAACGTGACTTAAACCAATTATGACATCGTTTAAGATATAGGCACACATTCACTGACACATAAACTTGCACAAATATCTCATATTTACTCAATCACATAACATCACTGTGATGTCGGTGGAAGTCTTTGCTTTACTAAGATGCTATATAAAGGCTTTTGGGATATTTACAAGACACTTGTACAATGCAGGTTAATAGAAATCAGCCATTTATTTAATGTTTACCCCGTTCAATTTTCAGATTACTTTTTCAAGGGATTATGCTTTTTTAAACAGATTTTCGCTCCATTTTAAAAGGCTTAAGTTACCGATTAGTCAAAATGTTTTTGATGATCTTAAATGAGCTATAAGTGCATCAAGGAGCAATATAATTATAATCTTTACGAATATAATATCTGCCCAAAAATGAATAAATTATAAAATATTACCTTATTAGTATTCATGTAATGTTTGGATGAACAGACTGTATTAATAAAAGAAAATGGGTTTAAATTTTTATTAAATATGCCCAAATACAACACAGGCCTATGAATAATTTTAAAAAATCATATACACGCTGAATAGTCTATGGCCAAAAAGGCTAAAATTTATAAACCACCATACATTGAAAAGTATATCCCAATCAATGAACTCAATAACTGAAATCTGCAACCATAGTTTTTCAACAGGTCACAATCGAAGCCATTTGTCGCATATTAATCGGGAGCTATGATTTAATTCAGTCTGGACTCGAGTGGCTGAATTGAATTTGCCTAATTGCTTCGCTGATTTCAATAATTGAATACATTTAAATACCGATCGTTAATTGAAATCCTTTTGGAAGTATTTGGAATAAAGAGGGAAAGAGTTTCTTAAAAAAATGAAAAAAAACATCATAGAGATAGAGCTAATCAAATCAAATCAATGTTTAAGGTCCCCACTCTGAAAGAGAAAAATCCATTAATAGCAATTAAGTTTGAAAATTGCCATCATAACGCAAAAAAAAAGCATGTTGTTGTGTTCAAAGCTATCAAGAAAAAATATTTTCTCTTCGGAAGACATTTTTATACAAGTCCATAATCGAATTTGATATTAAAAGTTTTGTAACTTTGAAATATGATATTACATATGTACTTAATTTTTTGATAATTATTATTGTAAACCGAATTAGTTTATTTAAAATTCGGTGATGCAACACGAGATCGATTTGAGTAAACTCTAATTGAAGCCGCTAAGTCCAAACCAAGATATACTTTCAGAAAAAGAAAAACCAAACTAACTTCATCCACAAAACTGGTATATAAAGAAAACATTGAAATCCGGAAGACGAATTCAAAAACCTAAGCTAATTTATGGCTTTATTATTTTACCAGTTGAAGTCGATGTTGTTTATTTAAAAAAAAGTATTATTTTAGGAAGAACCGATGCAATAGCCTTTCTTGCAATTGATAATTTTCCCAAACAAAAATTAAAATCCCTGAGCTAAGGTCATTGAAATTTTAAATGAAGTTTTATTAGTATACTTTATAATTACGTCCACCCAGAACGCTCACAAAAGAAATGATAAAAATTGTATTTGTTGTATCATATGAAAATTGTCTAATGCTACATTGAAATTTTTATTAAATTGGCTTACGCTGCTCCTTTTTAATTAAGGTGACTACCTATGTTCGAAGCCAATTTTTTTTTAAAAATAATTTTTTTCTGGGGGGGGGAGGCTTTTTGGTATTTTATGGTAAAATAGCACTTAAAAATTAAAAAATGAGCAAAAACTTATCTGTAAATACCATATTTTTTTATAAATTGGACAATCTGAAGTAATTTTTAATGAAATTTAGCTAAAACGCCTATCACTCCGCACAAAATTCTAATGCTACTATCTAAATTTCCTTCTTACGCATGATACATATGACACTTAACTTCAAAATGATCTAAAATCTAAGAGAAATTTTAAAATTCAAAAATAATACACACAATTTTATGTTCCAATATGAAAATTTTCCCCAATTCCCCATTACTTTCCTTATAAAAACAGCCCAAATAAAAAACTATTTATTATACAGCAATTATTGTACGTCATTTAATTAACAATAGCATCTAAAACATGTCCTGAAAATTTCATCAAATTATATGCATTATTATGTGAGATATCATGATAATGGTAGAGATTTGTGCTAAAAACCGTAAGTCTGAGAAAAACGCATTTAAAGTTTTAAAAATCAATGTAAACAAACGCTAGAGTGAATGACAATGTTGCCAATATCTATCATGAAATCAATTACATAACTGCAGCAAAGTAATGGCTGTGCACTAGCAACATTATGGGATATATTGTTGATCAATTAGAGAAAAAAAACGTAAAAGCTAGAAGCTGCAATTTGCTGTAACTTCTGGTTCAATTTTGTAGCAGGTGATGTTTCTTAAAATAGCTATATGTCTGTTTCTAATTAATGTCAAATGAAAATCAAAATGGTTTTGAAAAGAGAAAAGATTGAATTATACGATTCTTGCAAAAAGTAAAATTGCAAGAATCGTATTTAATTTTACTAAAATAGTCAAAAATGACATTTTCAACGTAGGCAGTTACCTTAAGCCAAAGTTCTGTAGCTATTATCTGATTTTGCCTCGCTAAATGTCCTAATCCAGATAATTGATGATGTTTTAAAGTTTTAAACGTAAGATATTGGTCATATATTTCCATTAACTTTTCTTTTCGGTACCTTTGTTAAAATGACTTTGACACTTCATTGTACGATAAAGAGTACGTGCAATATCATAGAAGAATCGCACACCTGTAGTTCAACTCACAAAATATATTTAAAAATAATAATAATAATGGGATTCTCTATTTTTAAAGTTGTTAAAAAGCGTCAAAAAATGGGGAGGAAGAGAGTAAAAAATCAATACTCATTTGGAATTGACACAAGATTAAATGAGAAAAAAATTTATTTTAGCTATGCTGCGTGTTTTGACCGGTCTAATACGTTTTAGAATGAGAAAACAACGATTTTAAAGTCATAGAATGAGAGGGTATAGCAACACCTCTGTAAAACTAAAACTAATGGGTAAAACGATTAAGCTTGGATTTCTGAATTACCCAAACAATTTTTTATAATACATTATTTTCTATTATTTGGGAGACTACAAGAAATCCGATGTCACTGAAGAAATAACTTCGATGTGAAAATTAAAATCGAATTTCTGCTACGTTTCAAACGAGGCGGCATTAGATAGAAATTGATAAATCATTTACAAAATAATGTATTCTATGCAATATTGGCGACATATTTTGGCATACTTGATACAAAAAAATACAAGTTTGGTAATGTTAGGTGGGTTACCCAAAAGATGTGTGGAACGCCGAATGTGAAAAAGAATGGCTGAAAATAAAGAAACTATTTCTATGATAAGTTGAATACAAAGAAAAAAAACAAAATATAACATAAAAAACTTCATCTCTCTCTTCCTCTTTCTTATTCCTTTTTTTTTTCTCTTCTTCATATCTGACGAGAAACAGATAACAGATTTCGAACCTGAAGATGCACAGAACCAGTACAACTTGGGTGAACACGCCCAAGGAGCCACTAGTATATTGTGCTTCACTCTGTGTTTTACCTGCAAAATTTTCTTATTCTTTTTTTTTTATCTTTCCTTATTTTTTTTTCTCCCTTTCTTTCTCTAGCAGCCTATTATACGTTTGCTTCCCCCCTCCAACCTGGCAGATTTTTCCCTCCCCCATACACACCTCTCTTTTTTATACCTTGCATAGCTTATTTTGAATTGTGCTAATCTTTTTTTTTTTCCCCCATTGCAAGTGCGGTGCCAGGATAATTCTATGTTCCAGTCGCAGTTCCAAGGCAAAAACAGTCTTGCGTTTTTCGGTTGCCAGGGAACAAGTAGACATTGTGTTGCGACGCACTATTCTCTCTTAGAGAGCATATTGCAGCTCCAGCACTAGATATTAGCTGTTATTGTAATTCAGTGGGAATAATTGAACGCTTTAAAGTTGATCTGACAAAGCGAATGGTGAAAAGCTTCACAGCAAATGCTCGTTTTTGCTGTAATAAATATTAATAAAATTCTAGGAGCTGCAATGTATTTTATAAATATTTTATGGGAAAAATAAAATCTTTTCTAAAGCTATACTTTTTTTTTTGTGTGAATGTGACATCAAAAAGCATCAGTTTGAAGATGTATAAATTCATTTAACAATTTATGAAGATAACAGAATAATAGTATTTTTTATGAAAAAGTTCGAGAAAACAAAAAATAATTAATTAAAATAACATAGATATATTCGAGAATAACTCATTTTTGGATCCCTGTCCAATCAGCTGCAAGTGAAAAGCTATTACAAAATTTAAATGCAGATATAGCTAAATTATTTTTTCTTTTACTATTGGAACCTCTAATGTATATATATTATCTGTGTTTGCAGTGTAAAGAGTGTCAAGTCCAAAATCGTAGTTTTGAGGAAAACAGGATTGAAAAAAAAGGAAAAAAAAACGGCTTTCGGGAAGTCAGTTTTTTTAAGTTTAATTTTTATCTTTTTTTAAAGTAAATTTTTCGAATATTATTTTTGTTGAGTGAAGAGTGTTAAGTCCTTGATTGGGTCATAACCCCTTTAACACTAACATGTTTGTGTTTTGTTTCACATTCCCGAATTTTCCTTGATGAATAAAAATATTTAGGAGTGGAATTGGGCTTAGCTTTCTGTACCCTGCAGTAGCCCTTGATTTTTCAAACATGCCTGGTTTGGTAACTAATTTTAGCCCATTTTGGACTAACAACCTTTGCACAGCAAGCACAGATATATATATATATATATATATATATATATATATATATATATATATATATATATATATAAAATTTCTATTCAGGTCCTTATATTTGGACATACATAGTTATAAAAGCAGTTTTATAAAGGTAAAAATAACAGGTTCTTAACAAAGAATTTTTTATTCAGTTGATGTTTTTGAACAAATTATGAAAACCCCGAAAGGTATGGGCATTTACATTCAATTCATTAATTCAACAAATGCTATTTAACGAAATAAAAAATAAAGTAACAGAGGTTATTCAAAACATATTTTTCTTTGTCGAAATATATAGAATGAAGCATACTGAGAGGTTATTCAAAACATATTTTTCTTTGTCGAAACATATAGAATGAACAGTTTCGAAACATAAAGCATACTGTTTCGGTATCTGAGGATTTAATGAAACACGTGTTTTAAAATATTAAAGATATTAATATTTGGGTGATATTAATATTGAGTGATATGGATAACGGGCACTTTTTTCCGCTTCAGGTTTCTGATAATTATCTGACATGATGCGCATATGATATTTCAAATTGTGTATGTTATTTCTGAGAGCACAATAGTGAGCTTCCTCTTAAACAACGGCTGGAGAAAATATTTTTCTAATACTCTGTTTTAAATCAAAATTAAGAATATTGTCGCTTCATACGCACGCTCAATACAGAGAGGATATAGCCCGGAATAATAACATTGTTTCAAATCCCTGCAAAGTGTTTGGTATATTTTAAAGCTGAATTTTCCCCGTCTTCTAAACCCTCATTACCCTTTGAAAATCACCGTTATCTCAGAAAATCATCGTCTCTTTTCTTCGCAGAATGGATGTACATGGACCCTATCAAAGCCAATGAATAATACAAAGAATTGTACTAATCTCAAAAGCCTATAATGCTCATAGATGAAACACGATTTCAACTTAGTTTATCATATCAGCATCCTCCAAAGTAGGTATTCTATATTATTTATCTATTGCCATTTGCCTCATAAGTCATTCAAATGTTATTTATTTATTTATTTTTGCTAGTCAGTGAAAATTTTTAAAAATTCAATCTTCCATTTGAAATTGCTTTTTATATTTTATTGTGCTTCCGGATGAAAGACTATATCTTTGTTACTAATTTCAGTTAGTTCCAAAGCGAAAAAAAGTTTTTTAGCATTTGCTCAAATAGCATATTTATTTTATCTATGCCTTTGTAAAGCCTTCTAATATGTTTGACAGATAAGGAAAAGTTTTAGCTCTTCATAGGGGTAAAATACGCAGATGTATTAATAACTTTTTATCACAAACTATACTTTAAAGCAGTAGCTCCAAAACTTTGAAGCTCAGTGACAGTTTCTTTTTTAAAAAGAAATACTTTGGAAGACCTCTTCATTTGAGCTCTTAGCTTTCACTTGTTATTGAATTGCAAAAATGACATTTTTTCTTAAACCCTTATATTGTATTGGCATAAATAACAATTTTTTTCGGTAAGATGTTTCATGGATAACATTACTATGCCACATGATTCGCAATGTTTGACTAAAGTCTTTCGACACATGTTGGCTCTCAAGTTAACATTCCATAACCAAGTAATTTCTTGTTTGTTTTTAATGTATAACAAGATGAAAGCACACTATAAAAATGTAAGTTGTTGTAAAAGTACAAAAAAGGATTTTTGTGATCATTCTGTGTATACATCTTTCTCCAAAAATCAGACTGTTTTGTTTAAAAACGACTCCTGAAGGTACCATTATATAGTAACTCAGTTTAAACTTTTCGAAAAAAATAAAATTTCAATTTTTATTGATAATTTTTGCAACTAAATCACTCCCCCAATTTACATTTTGGAATAAGCTAAACGAGGAAATAATTGTATGAACGTCCATTTTAAACTTTTCAAATGAACGTCAGCTTCATTGTCAAGCAATTTTTCTCCAAAGGCATTGTACAAAATAAAGTACGTTTGGGAAGAGTACAAAATTTTACTTAAGTATAAAAATATCGTATAATTGTATGATTCTATTGTTTTAACTATGGTTTTAATTCTCAATTTCGAATTTAAAAATAGCCACAGATGTACCGTTTAAATGCATATTAATTTAATTAGATTACAAAATATATTAGCTCAATACCCAACCATTACATCAAAATCCAAGCCATTGAAACGTTTCTTTAAATGTAACATTTTTCATCACTTTATGGAACCCTCTTTTTCTGAGCCACTGTTCTTAAAAGGATAAAAACGTACAAGAAATCAGATTTTAAAAGTTTTCCGAGACTTTTGTGGGTTCTCTTCGGGTAAAAGTTTTAATTATTTCTCTCAAAACGTTCAAAGAAAGCAGGCTTTTTTAAAGATAATGAATAGAATATTTAGTTTAAATTATATTTATGGTTTATGGGGGAGGAAAAGAGATAGAAATGAATTATCTTTGTTTACTTTTCTCACGATAGAAGAGGAAGGGTCTAAAGTTATATTTATCATTGCTTATTTATAAAAGAAAACAACTTAGAGATATTTAAAGAATGTGTGTGTGATGGGGGGATTAATTTAAAATTCTATTTTGATGTTTAAGATCTTAATGTGTATTTTTAGAGCTAATGTGTTATTCTAAACTTGTTCTCCCCTCTATAAAATCACACGAGATGAACTTAATCACCCTTAGAATTGAGCCGAAACATTTAACTGCTATCAATTACTGGCGGAAAACAGTCAAAAAAAGAATATTTACCTGAGTTAATTTTCAGGTGTTACAGCTATAAAATTCTCTTCTCATAAAGTTTACAATTGTTTTCAGAGGTGAATATGCAATTGAAAAGAATAGGCTAAACATTATTAAAAATATATATCCTTGAAACACTTTTAGCTACCCGTGCAATGATTCTCGTGCAATTTTTTTCTCAATCTACGTTTTGTTCAAAACTCAACGTGTATTGAAGAAAAACCTTTTTGAAAACTTTCGTTCTATCTTCGAAATTCGATTTACATAATAATATGTCTCCTTTAGAGAATGACTTTTTCTGCACATTATTGCGTATTAAACGTTGTTTACCTATAAACATTCCCAAAACGCTTAGCACAAAATACATGTGACGACAATTAAGTATATTTTGTTGCGAAGCCCGAATCTATGAATGAAGTGGATAAATATTTTTTATTGAATGAAAAGGCAACATGCTTTTTTTCCTCATAAAATGGAAATTGTGTTTATCAGTAGCGAGGAAAGATTATTTCAAAGCAAAGCAAGCATAACGATAATTTTTTTATAAACTTAGTACTATTGAGGGGATATTGGGTAATATAAATAGAGTAATTTACATGCATCTACACGCAAAATTTGAAGTATAACAACGTGAATTCATAAATATTTTCAAATTTACATTACATCATTAATCGATTCTAAATACTTTAACGATGTCCATATTTTAATAATAATAACAAAACTGTTAATCAAAAGTAGATGCAATTATTAGACCTTATAATTTAAATCATATATTTACCTGTAATATATCGGTCTTCATGTTTCAAACTTTGGCATGTTGTGTTTTATGTGTGTGTGTGTGGTGTATTTCGGGTGTAATTTTTTAAGGCGTTTCATTTAATTTCAAAAGCGAGAGTAACTGAAAGACAAACTATACCATTTTAAAACACAGTATTTTTTATATGGATTTACGGATGTCTGCCTACAACATAGAGGTTAAAAATTTTTCATAGTGTTGTATGAAACAGGACATAAACTATGTAAAGTTATTTTCTTCTAACCGCGTATGGCCCCAATATTACTTTTTATGACAAATATGTTAATTTAACCCACGTCGCAATCCACTGAAACTATTTTAAACGGAGAAAGCATGAGTAAAATAATAGTTGAATTATTTTTTTTTTATAAAAATTATATCCGAGAAATACCCGCATTCAAATCAATAATTGCTTTATAATAAACTTGCATTAAAATGTGTATGTGTCAAAATATAAAAAGAAAAAGTTGTATTTTAAAGATATGGGAATGCGATAAAAGATATGAATGGAGTCTAATCATAAGATGATTCAGTAATTGGCGTCAGAGAAGGAAGTTCCAAATCTTCGGGTGTGACTCTGCTTCTTATCGTGTAATGCCGTTGGAATTCGCATCACAAGACGACGATGAGTGTAATTAAAAAGCTTCAATGAATTAAAGGATTTTTTCAAATTCTCTTATCTTTACGTTTGGGTAGTGACAAATTTTAATTTCCTTTAAAGAAAGGAGAAAATAACCCCAGAAAAGTGATGAAACTTTAAAAAAAATGTATTTAATGAATGTCATCTATTATACCTCCTTCAGCGATAAATGACGAAAAAAATATGATAGCATCTTTTCATTTTCAGAAGAAATCCATTATGTGCTTACCATACACCTAAACCGGATTTTTTTCTCTTATGAATCATTAGTTTATGAAGATTAAAAGAAAATAAAGTAAAAACTGTAGAATGAAGTAAAGTTATCCATTACAATTTTACGCAAGGCCTAAAAAACAAACGTCAAAATTTAGAAGGAGAAATATAGTTTTGAGTGACGTCATCTAATGAATAGTGACAATTATCAGCTGTTAAAAAATTAAGCTGGCTTTCTACTAACATCCTCAATAAAAAAAATTCCAGTTTAAACTCACTATACAACCAGATATTATAACCAGAGGTAGTTAAAATTTGTTCTAGAGTCAGTAAAAATTTGTTACATGAAGTGTAAATAAATTATATTAATATATGTTGATTTGATATTCAATCAAGAGTAGTTTATGGTAGTTTTAGTTAAGTCACTTTTTATTAATAAATCATTTCAAATATTTTTTTAAACGCCAAAACGATAAAGTTTTATGCCTATCCTTTATTCATGTAAAAAGCTATACCTCAGTTATAGTATTAGAAAAATGGAACATTTTGTAAAAATGTGTCCCTTAGATTGGATTCACATTATATAAAAAATAGCTAGATTGTAAAAGAGAAAGAAAAGCATTCATACAGTCAATTATATTTGACTAAATTACTTACGGGGGAAAATTTAATCGTTTCATCTTTAATATTGTTTAAAGTATTGTCTAAAAGTTATTGCAATTAGGTAATGAATAATTCAGTCACAATTTAGCAAATTAACTACCAAATATTCATTCCGTTAAAATAGAAATGTTCGCACTAATGTTCTACATCAAAATTGTGTATCCAGCTCTAGAAATGTACTCTGCAGTTACTTTCACTAAAATTCGTTTCAAAGCCCAAATATCATTAGCCACAAGCAAAGTGAAAAAAAAAAAGTTTTACTACGATGGCCAGATAAAGGGTTCGGTAAAAAAATTAATTTTATTATTGATATACTACTGGGGGAGATGAAATTTAGGAGAAAAATGTTTGCTCTGCAATGTAAATTATTTTGATGAATTTAAGGGATAAATAAAACTAAATAGATCTTTTAACTAAAAGCCTATGAGCAACGAGAATCCAAAAGGAGTTTTTCAAATTAATTTAAAACCCCAAATAGCAATCATAAAATGTTTAGAGTTTATAAACTTTAAAGACTAAAAAGTTTTAGTAGAAGAAACAAAATGAAAGAAAAAAGAAAACAGCCGGAAAAAAATTCAGAAATTAAATGGTTAAGTAAAACAATAATCAAACGGAATTTCTTGAGTGCAAGGATTTTTTTAATTGTCCTAATTTCATACATATTATCAAATTATAAAATATCTTTACCGAAATTCCTAATGACTTATTTTTGCAATTAATTGGTGCTACTGTGTCTAACCTTTCCATAAAAAAAATTTCGGGTTCCTTTCCTGGGCTAGCCAATTTGATTTTAAGATTATAAAGAATTTGTTAAGAAATGCCGGAAATTGTTTCACAGTGATCGTTATAGTTGCCCTCGAACAAATCAAGTGACATCGACTAGAGTTCAGGAAGCACCCAAACTCTTAGCAGGAGAGAATGTGAGCCTCATTAGAGAAGATAATGACATGGCATGGACTATAGAAGGCTGTGGATCCAATCCTCCAGTTCCTCGGATCAATGTTTATAAAAGAAAATTTTCAAGATTTTGAGATTGGTCGTCAGAGATTTCTTTGTAAAACTGTAAGGTATACATAAGATTCGATTCACAAGAATCGAACTTTTGAGTGAATGAATTAAAGAAGCTGCTTGAGATATGCTAATTTCGGCATACGCGTTTGGTATAAATACCAAGCAGCTTGATTAATACAGAGGTTGAAAAAAGGTTGTTAAGGTTGATAGAAAAGCGAGAGGGAGCTACGAGGTAAGCAGTTGCAGGTGTTAACCGGCGCTTGTGCTTAGCAGGCCCAAAGTTTACGTGGCAGTACTGCTGGTTTGACTCTCTGCTGGTTTGTGAGTATTGGCAAAGTGTATTTCTGTTGAATGTTAATATATATTCCGTACAAGTAGTACGTATGCTTATTGCTGTAAAAGCAAATTCTATATGTGCAACGAATTCAATAAACATTGTTTCACGTATAAACTGTGTTTGTATCAAATTCATTTAGAGTGCCACTTCAAATTATATACACCCAAGTCTGGGTAGAAGTGAGCTATATTCTCTACAAAACCACAGAAAAAGAATTAAAAATAAATTCCTTTTATAAACTAAAAGAAATTAAAATTTTAAAACTTAGATAAAAATTTTAACATTGATAATTTTCAATTGAAAATTGTAATCGGGAGTTTTTTTTAATTTTTATTTCGAGCTCTTATTTAAAATGTATAGTTAAAAAAAAAAAAAAAGCTAGGAGAATACGCTTCAGAAGTTTAACAAATTGACCCAGGCCTTCATTTGATAAATTAATCCTCTATCACAATTACACTCGAAAAGAAGTGAGCTTTGAATGTTGTTATTCATCTGCAAATTTCGCACATTAATCCTCAAAGTTCCACTGACCTCGTAGCAGAATAAAAGCGAAGAGGCAATCCACAGCTCTTGAAAATTAAAGCTGTTTACGAATTAACGAGCACTGAATGGGATTTGTGTCTGGTCCCCCTTTCGGCGAGCGTTTTCTTTTTACTGAGCTGCGATCGGGCCAACGGGATGTTAGGAGAAGCGGCAGCGCGTCCCTTCATTCCAAGCAGAACAGATTGTCTTCTAATGGCCCGCAGAGAGACAGACAGACAGACAGTTCCCAAAGAAAAATTAATGCCATCGATTGCTCCCAAGGACGAAGGGGCCACACGGCAGCCACATTTAAATCAATTCCACTAATGTCGCTAATGTGTGTTTCCGTTTTGTTCCTTCGGCGAGCGTTTATTTCCTTATACACCGTAGACCGAGGTGCGAGAAAGCAGCCTTTCCCCTCCTCCCTTTTTTAGAGAGACAATGATCTTCGCAAAACACTACTAGACCGAATTTATTTTGAATAATTGAAACACCGTCAACAGAAGTTAAAAGTTAGGAAGGATTTCCCTGTGCTATTTGTCATTAGACGAATTTTTATCGTCAGAGATGAATGATTACTCTAGATGAAGATTTATAATAGCAAATTTGAACTGAATTATCTCCGTACATCAGTAAATAACTTGATATAACTATTATTCTATCCCAAATATCCTACACATCTGGCAGTTTAGCAAGAATAATGGGATCGTGGAGGTCAAACGTGTTTTACAGCTTCGCGAAGGGGAAGCCTTTTTTTATAAATACAGACTTTTACGCGCGTAAACATTTACTGATTCAAAAAATTTGCTTCTAAAATGATGTTACGATAATTTCAGTTTTGCTTTAATCACCCCAAATTTTTTTGCTAAAAATTGTCATCTTATTTCCCGATATTCCAAGAAATTGTATAAACACAATATATATATCTACAGTCGAACCTCCATATATCAAACTTCCCTATATCGAAATTTTCTATATATCGAACACTTCGCAAATCTCCATGTTCATTACATAGAAAAATTGTTTCTATATATCGAAAAAATCTATATATATCGAAATTTTTTTCAAGACAAATTGGGAGATTTTATTCCACTTTAGAATAAAATCTCCCGATTTTTGGCATTTGAAACAATACGTAGTGGACTTCAATTCGCGGAAAATGTCACTGATGAAGTTTTTGGTGGACTGAATAAATACGAAAATTTCTTTGAACATTCCGCAAAACTAACTGTTCAGCAAGATATTCGTAGTTTTTTTTTTAAAAGAAAGTAACTGTAATCATTGTAACCACTGTCTGCATTATTGTTTTTTTTAAAAGATATGTAGTAATCAATAAATATTTCATATTAATTCATTTTTTAGTTATTAACTTTCATTTAATGGGATTCGCATATAAATTAGAAATGGAGCTTCGTATATGAAAATTAACTTTAATTTTTTTTTAGGAGAATTATGATAAGACTAAGCTCAATTGTGTATATCGTAATTTCTATATATCGAATTTTTTTTGCGCAATTTGCTACTTCGATATATGGAGGTTTCACTGTATTTATAAAGTCATTTGATATTTTGTTATTTTTAATATAAATATTTGCATAGTAAGGCACAAATTGCAGCACTTTTCTATGTAAGAAAAAAAGAATATATAAAATGTGGAACTGTAAACTAACACATAAAGGCAAACCAAATTTAAAGAAAAGCTAATAGTTTGACGGTAATAAATCTGTATCAGCAGAGCCAATATTATTATTAAACGAACGATTGTTTCTGAAAGTTGCTATCTTCATGATAGATGGATTGTCCATTGCCAAGTTGCATCTAAGAACGGAGAGAAAAAAACCCTCAAGAATAGTGCTATTCCTGATACATACATACATACATACATATTAATATATATATATATATATATATATATATATATATGTGTGTGTGTGTGTGTGTGTGTGTGTGTGTGTGTGTTGGTTGGTTGGCTCTGCTGATACAGATTTATTACCGTCAAACTGTTAGGTTTTTTTATTTTCGCCTGTATGGGTTAGTTTGCAGTTTCACATTTAATATATTCTTTCTTACATAGGAAAGTGCTGCAATTTGTGCCTTACCATGCAAATATTTATATTAAAAATACGATACTTTGAGATTTTTTTTTTGGTTTTAAGATTTTTCATGCATTTATATAGTGTTTTCATACCCCACACATTTCCCAAAAGGGTTTTATGAAACATTTTTCCCTCAGCATTTTGTTGCTTTATTTAAAAAAAAAAAAAACATTTTCCACCCAGAAACTGTATTTCACTGAACATTTTCAGGATATACTTCTTGGTGTTAAAAATTGCTGGATAGAAAAGACACGAAAAGAAAAAAAAAATACCGCGAACTTCTGAATCAGACTTAAGCTTGGCACACTCGACTATTAAAAAGGACAATAATTTTGCACAATGGATAGCTACATTTCCTCTTAAATAACAATGGATTCTTGAAGAAGCGTTTGAGGAAATCAGCTTATTTCTGTCTGATGGTAGTGCAGGTCTATTTGTGAGCGCATCTTCCACAATTATATGGAATTATAATATGGAATGCCTTATTATATGGAAACTGTAGGGGAATAATTTTTTCGTTCCCCATAATGCTCACTAAACGCCCGTAACTATTATTATTTTTCTTATTACAGGTATAGATATTCATCAGTATTTTTCCACTTACATCGGCGAAACGAGGTAAATGGAAAAGAAAGCCGTAATTGTAAACAGAACCTGTTGTAAGTATATATCGTGGAAATAATATATCCCTAAAAAATTAGCCTAAGATCAGTCCGTTTTATTTCTGCAATGCTACCTTTGAGGCTGGTATATTTATAGTTACCTCTGTTTGGATTTTCCCCCTATCAAAAAAGAATTTACTTGACAAAAATGCTTCCATATTTGTGGTGTAGGTCACACATCACTTATTTTAACTGAACCAAGGAAAGTTTGATTCTCAACATAATTTTTGAGCCACGTCTTATATTAAATGCACGTGTTTGTACGTATATTTTATTTCGCCTTTGATTTGTTTAATATTTTGTATTTCCTGACAAATTATAATATTTTTCCACTTACATCGGCGAAACTAGGTAAATGGAAAAGAAAGCCGTAATTGTAAACAGAACCTGTTGTAAGTATATATCGTGGAAATAATATAGCTCTAAAAAATGAGCCTCATATCGGTCCGTTTAATTTCTGCAATGCAACTTTTGAAGCTGGTATATTTATAGTTACCTCTATTTGGATTTTCCCCCTATCAAAAAAGAATTGACTTGACAAAAATGCTTCCATATTTGTGGTGTAGGTCACACATCACTTATTTTAACTGAACCAAGGAAGGTTTGATTCTCAACATAATTTTTGAGCCACGTCTTATTTTAAATACGCGTGTTTGTACGTATATTTTATCTCGCCTTTGATTTGTTTGATATTTTGTATTTCCTGACAAATTATAATATCCATGTGCAGGTTACTGCTCATTCCTAATTTAATTTTAAGTTATCCTGCATACTGAGAGAAATATTCAAGGTAGAAACAGTACATAAACAGTAAAAATAATATAGATATAAATACACAGTTTCTCAAAAACCTTTTAGTTCTATATAATTGTGCTGATTGAGCTGAATTATTTTAAACTGTTTTGGAATATATTATAAATATTGCACCAAAACAAAAGTGCGTTAATTCACAAACTGATATTTTCGATTTTTTTACTACACACACACACACACACACACACACACACAAATAAATAAATAAATAAATAAATAAATAACAAATAAATTAAAATAAGGTGATAAATTTTGTGCACTCGAAAATTTTTGTAAATTAATGGAAACCCTTTCTTCAGCCACCGAAAAATATCATTTTTATCTCCTCAAACCAGTGAAATGGAATATACAATAACTATACTGATTCTCAATTCCCAGCTTTTTGCACTGTATGATACATTATTATACAATAAAGTATTGTGCATTTCGTACTTAAGAAATTCAATAATGTTAGAATATCATTTCTCATTTCAAAAAACAAAACCTCATCATTCATACTTACATGACGTAGTGCGGGTTAACACATTTTTTGCAACATTAGCTTAATGAATTTGAGAGTTGTTGAAATGAAAAGGTAATGATGCATTTAAAGAAAAAAAAATTGTTTCCCTTTTTTTACATCTATTTTCAAACTTGAACTGCACTTCAAGTACGTCCTTGAATCCGTTGTCCATAATAATCACGAAAAATTACGCAACGAAAGACTGAGTGATTATACACACACACACATTATATATATATATATATATATATATATATATATATATATATATATATATATATATATATATATATATATGAAGAGAGAGAGAGAGAGAGATGGGAATGCCTTTTGCTTTAAATATTTTTAAATTTGCCTTACAATCATCCTAAAGAGGATGCATATTGCAATAGGGGAGATTTATGGTTTGAACTTGAAACAAACCTTAATATTCAAACATAAGGAATACAGCCCATACTCAATTATCAATCTGATCTGTAGAAGCAGACCAAATAAGCAAGCTTTATTGAAATTCTTTCAAACTGATTTATTTGCAAAGGAAAAAAATATAATTTAGTAAAAGCTGTTGTTTGCTTCTGTTTGTAACTATCTTTGAGCAGGCGCAGTGGCCCAGTTGGCAAGGGCAGCGGGCCAGTGATCTGAACGTCCCTGGTTCGATTCTCGTTGCTGCAAAATCCACCGCCGTGTTCACTAATGGCGGCTGGTGCACGTAAAATCTGTCATGGCTGCAATGTCCTCCAAGTTCTCAAAATTACCTCTAGAGGTGCTGGGTCAAGTGTCCTGGTCTCGTTACTTGACTCAGTTCAAAATTACGGGACTGGTCCTTTGGCAAAGTCGAACTCCGACCCTTTAGGTGCCCGTCAAAACAGGAGCCACACCTCCATGGCCCATAGCCTTCGGGACTTAATCTGATGTTGCTGTCGGTCAAGTGGCATAAGCAACAACACTATCTTTGATTTAAGAAATTTTTTAAAGCTGTAAAAAATTTAAAATATTTAATAATAAACATACTCATATTCTAACTTAAATGTCATTAATTGCTTTTTCTAAACATTCTCTTTAAATCCCCAAAGTATCCTATTTATGAAATTTTATTAAAAGCTGTTAGTCAAAGTAAGCAATGTGACGGATGATTCATTTCTAAGTTGATTCTATTACAAATGTTAAAGTAAAACTTACGCAATCTTCATGTTAAGATATATGACATAGTTATATAGTGAAAGGAATGTAACAATATTTTCTCAGATAGAATTCTTACAAATCCTTTAAATAAATGTTAAAATCTTGAGGCGCTTTTCACGGAAATGTCTTTGCGTATAATTTCCCGGCAAGCAAATCTTTTAGACAACAAACAAATAAAAAAAATAAATTTCAGGTAGTCTCTTCTAACGAGACTACCGCGGGTTATTAAGTAGGATTGCTTATCGTTGCTTACCTCATTTGTATGTATATATGAATGTATGTATGTATCTATATATATCTACGCATATATATATGTGTGTGTGAGTGTGTGTGTATGTATGTATGTCAAAATTTTGAAGAATTTTGGTACTTTTCTGTTTAACTATTTACTGCTTGCCCAAGCGATACAGACTGGGTTTGGCGCTCTGCAAAAATTATAACTCGCGACGCAGGAACTCAGAAATTTTGCTCTCCGGAGGACGGTTATGGAGGAACGTAATCCTATACGTTAAAATAACTGATTCCTCTATATCTCCTATTCTAATGTCTATAGTGTTCAGTATAACATAAAATTATTGCACGTGGAGTTCGAAAATGTTCTTGATGAATTTTGGGTAAAACCTCATCAGTATTTATCAGCCTCGTATATAATTCAAAATCACAATTCTGAAAGTAATACAGACCTGAAAACATACCTTAATAAAAATTTCCTAATGTATCATACGAGCCTAGTACTATTTCGCTATACCTCAACTCTTGTTTAGAAGTAACATTAAAGTTTACGATTTTGTTTTAGTTTCTAAGATTCCTTGAGGAGGAATTCAAATGACATCAGTCACATATATCTATATATAAAAAACAGCTCCGTAACTGACTGGTTAACTGACTGACTGACATACAACGCACAGACCAAACTGCTGGACCTAAAGAGCTGAAATTTTGCAGCGCGATTCTTCGTATAGTGTAGGGATGCACTAAGAAGGATTTTTGGAAAATTCTTCTTAGATTTTTTAAAATTAAATTTTTAAGCTGTTTTAGTAACTTTATTTAAGTTTGCATTTAAAATAATTTGAGGGTTATAAAATTTATATCACGAGAAAGATCTTAAAAATTCCTTTAAAATGAAGTCTTTTTTTCTAATCTTTACCTTCATTTTCTCATTTTTGATAAATTTTTAAAGATTAATTTTTAGAATTTAATTTATTAAATGCTGATCACGTGATTTCTTTTACTGGTACTTTAAATTAATTTATCGTCACGTGCATAACAACGAAATAGACAAAAAAAAATTTTTTTTCTTGCTAATGCGGCACGCGATTGGAAATTGTCCAAAAAAATATTAAAATATAGTAAAAGATATGTTCCTCAAGCTGTACTATATTAACTGCACTATATTCTTTAGTATGTTCTATTAGATTTAATTTGAATATTTTCTTCTACATTATTTCGTCTATAAAAATATCCGCTACGATTTTTTTATAAAAATATTTTTTCGTTTTTTTTTACATGAATTGCATACATTGATCGTTGTATTTATTATCAATATATTTATACATATTTTTGACATTAATTGCATACATTGACAGTTGCATTTAATTTGAATATACTCCATAGCGAAGTACGGGTTTTCAGCTAGTTTATATATAAAACAGCTCCGTAACTCATTGACTGACTGACTGACTGACAGATAACGCACAGACCAAACCGCTGGACCTAAAGGGCTGAAATTTTGCATGACGATTCTTCTTATAGTGTAGGGGTGCACTTAAAAATATTTTTGAAAAAAATTTCTTAGATTTTAAATTAAATTAAATTTTTAAGCTGTTTTTGTAACATTCTTTAAAGCTTGCATTTAAAATAGTAATCTGAGGGTTATAAAATATATAGCACGAGAAAGATCATAAAAAATCATTTAAAATGAAATCTTTTTCGAATCATTACCTTCCTTTTCTGATTTTTGGGGAATTTTTGAAGATTAATATTTAGAATTTAATTTATTAAATGTTGATCACATGGTTTTTTTTCTATTTGTGATACTTTAAAATAATTTTGCATCACGTGCATAGCAACAAAATAAGTTGCTAAAAAATTATTAAATTATGATAGGAGATAAAATTTAGCCATTAGACTAATTGAGATGGAAGTTTTTTTAAGAATTTAATTCAAATTAGTATGTTTTATGGATATTAAACATACAAATTAATTGCATACATTGACCGTTGCTTTTAATTTGAATATTTTCTTCTACATTATTTTGTCTATAAAAATATCCGTTACGAATTTTATAATTTTTTTTTCATTAATTGCATACATTGACCGTTGTATTAAATTTGAATGTACTCCGTAGCGAAGCACGGGTATTCAGCTAGTTATATAAAGCATCGTGTTTCTGGCTAATTTCAAACTATCAGAAAAGTAATCATGTGGATCTTGCAACATTCTTCATATACTAGAAGGTAACCCGTCATTTTGACGTCATAATACTAATAATGACGTCATAATGGAAAAAGTATATGAAAGTTAAAAAACATCCCGAATTATCTAACAATATTGCATTTAATCCACACCTTGAAAAAGCAAACCCTTTCATTATTTTTTTTATTTATTTTGTTTTCCATGCGATTGGAGTAGTAGACTGTCATCCAACCCGTCATTTTGACGTCATAATACTAATAATGACGTCATAATGGAAAAAGTATATGAAAGTTAAAAAAAATCCCGAATTGTCTAACAATATTGCATTTAATCGACACCTTGGAAAAGCAAACCCTTTCATTATTTTTTATTTATTTAGTTTTTCATGCGATTGGAGTAGTAGACTGCCATCCAGTTTTTTACAGCTTACTACGCGATATGAATACTTTATCTACTTTATTCATTCACATTCAAGTTTCTGTACTTTCAGAATTCATCGCAAAAGTAAACAGATTTTTAAAAACTGTTAAATATACAGCTAAGAGCATCCAATTTTTTTTAGTTCTGAATGTTTTATAGAAAAATAGGTTGAACAAACGTGATTTGATGGAGAAGATATTAGTTTTTAGGTAAAAAAAATTCTGAACTAAATCTGAAATTAAAATTAAGCCTAACCGGCTGTTTGTTTACTGAGGGCTTCAATTGAAAGATGAGTACAGCCCGGAAGTGTTATACAGAGACAACGGCTATTATATATATAATTTCGTGAAAACTGCATTTTAAACTCCTCTGATTTTGTACTTAGTTTACAACCGTACAAAATGAATAAAAGCAGAAAACGCAATATACTAAAACATATGAAATAACTAAATGTAAATGGGGTATTCGTGCTAAACTGTAAATTTCTTTAGATCATATAAAGTAGCTAACTGTTGTATATCGCATTTCCCCTTAAGGCTGCTGTGTACTAACCCTATTGGATTCGTTCACCTCATTGTTAACCTATGGAGAAAATGCGTCCAAGGATTGCCGACTTAGATTGAAAGATTTAAAAAAAAAATTCTCCTTAATAGAAAAAGAAATTTTACACCTTGGGGAATTTTTGTTTAAAAAAATGCAAATAATATTTTAAAACTTAATTAATCTGGTAAAAAACTGGTGTAGTGTGTTTTAAATGCTCCTAAATTCTTTTGATGGACGAAATTTATTAAATGAATCCTGTTGCAAGGCGCATAAAAGTTCGGGCTATCTGAAAATACCATTTTTATTGGATTATAAGCATTTATGTAACTGTAAATAGTAGACAAATCTCCTCCATAGGTTAACATTGAGGTGATCGAATCCAATAGGTTTAGTACACAGCAGCCTTAACATACATTCAGAGGCATGCAGTTCTAAGTTAAAATTCCTTCCAGAAGGACATGCAACTAGTTTTTCTAATCATTACGAAAATTCTACTATTTAACATCCCTATACAAGCGAATTTGAAATGAGTGAGTTGTAAGAAAGTATTCCGATAACACCTTAATAAAAAATAAGGAAGAACACACGTGTAGAGGTGAGAGAAATTTTTCACCTTCATCAGGTCAGAAATTCTAGCTAGAGACACCTTCTACGAATTTGTCCTTCAAAGGGGATCATGGACCCTACACCTCATTTGTAAAGTCCCCAATATATATATATATATATATATATATATATATATATATATATATATATATATATATATATATATATATATGCATATGCATATATATATGCATATATATATATATATATATATACACACACGATGCAGATCAATTTTGCGGAAATCGATGAAATCCGTTCGTTTGATTTCGAGTAGGATGCAGTTGATTTATTTTTTCAAATCTTACATAAATGGTTGCTCTAGAGTCATTATTCATATAAAAATGTTTGGCAATTTTAGAAAAGAACAGTCTTTGAAATTTTTTTTTAATTTGCGAGAATCTCAAAATTTCAAAAATTTGATTTCAAATGTTAGTACGATGGGGTTGATTTTTTTTTTTCAAATCATGCATGAACGATAATTACTTGCTGTTGTATTTATATAAAAGTATTCAACAACATGGGACGGAGATATTCAATTTTGAAACTGACCAAAATCGATTTAACTGATTCATTTATTAGTATAAATTAGTTGATTTAAGTACATGTTAACAAACACAATAAGCGATAAGTCTTGTAGCGGAGTCTTAAAGTCGAGTCTTACAGTCTTATAGAGGAGTACCTGAAAATGTTTGAACTGCATGGTGTGAATATATTTTGAGATTTTGAATTATTAAATAAAAAAAAAGTCATTTACAAACAAGTAAAAATGAGAAAACATTTTATATCATAATGTTTGGAAATAAACTGACTTCAACCATAATGATAAAAAATAAACTATTTTCAGCTAAGATTATTTTAAATTTCGTAAACAAAACTTTTAAATACTCTTCTAAGGGCTTAAAGTTTGTTTTATTTTTAAGGGACCGTATTATTCAAAAGTGTAACCAAAATTTTAATTTTATTTTAAGATTATCATCCGAAGAACCACAGATATCTCAACTTTTATTTGCTGAAGTCGCGTTACACACTTAAGAAGCGTCAATTAAGGAATGCTACTATTCATAGTGATTGCAGCTTAAGTCGTTCTTCCGTGACATCTAGAATGATTAATGAGAAACTTGATATCTGAAACTGCTATGTTGTAAACGATATAAGTTATCAGTTCCATCTTTATCCTTTTTTTTCCATTTGTTTTCCAGTGGTTTTTTTTTTTCTGTCGTATTTCTATTGTACTCTCCTCAATTGCATTTTTAGGATTTGATTCAGTTTTCATGAACTATTTAAAATTAAGAATTGAGAGCTACCAACAACTCGAAAATTTATGACAGTTATGACCTAAAATAGCCAAAACATCCAGATATTTTGAATAATATTTAGTTTTAAGCATTACAAAATTGCATTATAAAATTTTGTAAAATTGTAATATTAAAATTCACAGATGTCTACTAAAAGACACTGAAATAGTACTCTAATGGATTTTTTTCTACTTCACGTCAACAATAATAATCAGTAATTGTTTTGAATATGCTTGATAATTTTTTCAGGACATGGTTCGACATAAATGTATATACGTTGCAGATACACAAAATAAAAGCATCCGAACCTTTTCAAAAATAGCTATATGTAAATTCATCGGCAGTTGAAGCTCGTTTACTGCTTATTTATTTGATTTTGATAAAATTTTTGACAAAAATTACACACACGCAAATACAGTGGAATCTCGATCGATCGTTCTCCGAATGATCGTTTTCCCGTATGTGTCGTTTATTTCACCAAGTCCCGACGATCATATTGCTTTGTTATGTTCCCTCATCTATCGTTTTCCCGCATTTATTGTTCAATTCAATCGGTCCCTTGAAAAACGATAGATCAAGATTCAACTGTATATATATATATATATATATATATATATATATATATATATATATATATATATATATATATATATATATATATATACACTTGAATATACCGGGTGGTTATAATTAAACTTCCCCTATAAATGGCATCCTACAGAGCAAACGTGTGAACGGAATGCAACGAAATTTTGTATATGGGCTATACACGAGATGCGCTCACGGGATTTCGAAAAAAAAATTTAGTTCCAAAATGTCCACCTGTGGGCGCCTTTTCGGAAAAAACATGAAATTTAACACGCAATAAACGACCAAAACGGAATACAGAACCAATATTAACATTTGTTGACTAGTTTCTGATCACCTTGTCATCGAACCACATTAAGTAAAGGTAAGGGAGAAACAAAAACAGTTCAGTTTGCAGAAACAAGAACAGATTAGGACGAAATTGCACAAGAGGAGCAGTTGTTAATCGTGTCCAGGACGATGTATTTAATGCTGCTCTACTTGACCACCTTCATTCACCTGCAAAATTTCAAGTGGATGGACAGTGTGTTCAACAGCACATCGTAACTGATCAGTTGTGAGGCTTCGCACATGAAGCGTTATGGAGTTCTTTAAGTCATTCAACGTCGCAACACCTCCATGATACACCAGACTTTTTAAATAGCCCCATAACCAGAAATCGCACGGAGTTAGATCCGGCGAACGTGGTGGCCATGGATTAGGAAAGGAGCGACTAATATCACGTTCCTCTGTGAAGTGTTGGAGCAATAACGCCTTCACGGACCCATAGATATGTGGGGGCGCACCATCCTGCATGAAAATGGTCGATGTAAGGACCCGCCTTTGCTGTAGTTGCGGCACAACAAACGTCTGCAGCATGTCATGGTACCGACGGCCCGTAACGGAACATGTGACAGGTCCACGTTCACCGATTTCCTCAAAGAAGAATGGCCCAAGGATGAATGACGCGGTGAATCCACACCAGTCAGTGACCTTTGGAGACTGTAGGGGAAATTCAGTCTGGATCCGCGGATTTTCCTTAGCCCAAATGCGGCAATTCTGTGTGTTGACTGTCCCATTGAGGTAGAAATGAGCCTCGTTGTTCCACAGAATATTCCAAGGCCAAGACAGATCAACAGTCATTCTGTTGAGAAAACTGACTGCGAATGAAAGACGTTGTGGCTTGCCCCTATTAAGCAGCTCCTGGGTATGGCGGATCTTGTATGGGAAGTAGTGCATTATGTTTCTGAGTACTTTTCGGACGGTGCTGTGAGAATAGCCTGTCTGTCGAGAAACTGCACACGCGCTACTGCTCCCAAACTCTGATGTCTGTGACTGTGCATCAACAGCTGTCTTGACGGCATCAACAAGTACCGGTGTGACACATTTACGGCCTCTTGGGTACTTCTTATATTGAAACAGTCTTATTTACAGTCTTGGGTACTTCTTATATTGAAAATAGTATTTTTTAAAAGAGACATAAGCAAACAAAGTCGTCTTGGAGAAAACTGACTTAGACACTTCTTGTATTAGCCGCAGATATATATATATATATATATATATATATATATATATATATATATATATATATATATATATATATATATATAACATAAGTATTCGTAAGTAGTACACTGTTATTTATAAGAATTAAATAAAAATGCCATCTAAAAAGTCTGCTTCAAAATAAATAATGCCTTAGCAATCCAAGTATATTTAAAAGGGACATTTTAATGACAGTTAAAATGTTGACAGTTTTAATATCCCCAAAACAGAATTGAAACATTTGTAACGCTAAAGCAAATTCCAACTCTTCAAACATCGGAATTGCAGGTACGAAAGCCCAATCGTCATTTTTCTACCCTTTATTATAAACAGAATATTTGGACAGAACTATATTTGATTTTTTTTCCTTTTTTCTATGTTTTCTCTATTTCTACAATTTGAGTTTTCACTCTGCCGATGCCTTGGATGTTGAACCGTATCTTAACATACCAACAAAAACACACATAAATGACGTACGATTAGCTCATTTGTTGAGATATAGGGCGGAGCATCAGAAATTATCAATCACAAATTTTCTAACCCACTCTTAAGCTAAAGGAATTTACCCCACGGGATTTTTCTAATCATAGAACAGCAAATGCGTATTTTTTTAGCTTTGCTTTCCCTTTTTAAAAAAATAATTTTTTTTTCAAAAACGATTTAAATTCGCAGCAATGGATATGGATAATTTTGTGTCAGTAAAAAGTTAAGAGAGGAAAATTAAAATTTAAAAAATTATGCTATCTTTATATAAACGTGTTCCTTCATAAGCAAAATCCAGAATTCAAAAATATGAATTTACCAATCTGGATTAGAAAAATACAGACTGAAAATTCCCCTAAAACTTTATGTGGGTATTGATGATCTGTTATGCCAACTGATGCACCCACCGAATTCAGTTATGTGAAAACGTTCAAATGAACGATCCATACAAGTATCATATGATAATATTGGACTCGTAGATTGATTCAATTTACATTACGAGTACGTCTCACTTTCTTTACCTGATATCTCAGACCTTACTCTGTATGCAACATTAATAGCAATCGAAGAGAAGATGTTATTCCTTTGTTTGAATATACAATCTTTTAATCTAACCAAAAAGCTCATAAATTTCCTTTTTCAGTAACCTGAGAAACTGCGCAATAATATATATATATATATATATATATATATATATATATATATATATATATATATAAAATCACTGAAAGATTAGCTAAATTGTAAGGTGACAATTAAATAAAACCAACTTTAGCAAAATTAATACTTCAGTCGAAAATGGAATGTAGTTGTATCTAAGCTCCCCTTCTGATATCGCACCTACATTTCATTCGCTTAACCCTAAATATCACAACAGTGAAACAGTTAATAAACAGTCTTGCCTTATTTTGTAATCATATCAGTTAGTCGCAATTATACACTGGTGTTAAATTTTGAGATTTTTTTATTTTTCTTTCAATTTAACTTAGACCTGTCTTTTGAACACCAGCAAATAGTTAAATATTATTAGCAACCAGCAAATGATTTTGTTAAAGGTGTCAAATTTTTTAAATCATCTGAAAATTGGTGCTTTTTTACTGCTGATTTTCATTCTGTAAAGAATTTTGAAATCTACTTAAAAATATTTTAAAAACTTCGTAGCAGATCGGAAGGTCATTAGAAACTGATTATTTATTATTATTATGTTTATTATTTATACTAGGAGTGGTAAAATACCCTAGGGTTTTTTTTTCTTTATCACATTGAAACTTTTTAGTTTTCTTTAATGTTTTCTTTACCGGTTTTAAGTCAAAAATAGGGACATTCGTACCCTCTGTTATTCTTAAAAGATAAATGGCTGAATATTTCAAGCATCAGTACGTTGAATAAGCCTGCACTGATCCGTATTTTAGTTTCAAAGCTTTATTTTATATGGAGGAAACCCCTGAATAATTTACATATTTTTATATTAGAATGAAATATGGTTATTTGAAAGGCCATTATAGTGTCATGATATATAACCATGAATAAACTACATTAAAAAGTCAATTGTATATGTTGAAAAATAGGAAATATTTTGTAAATACTTTATGTGCCTAAAATATTCATATGTATGCGAGTCGTATTAAAATAGAGCTGGCAATTTGAGCAAAACGAAATAAAACAAAAATGATAAAAAGAGCATCCAAAAACAAGCTTCTAAATACATTAAAAGATTGTTCTCAAGTAAGATACAAACGGAAATATTGTGAGCCAAATAGTTTGTAAGAGATTGATTAAAATACAGGTCAACATCCTAATCTGACATAAGCTGTCTGCTATAATTTCGGATATATATTTACCTGTATAAACGGACTGTGTTGGTAGATAAAAGACAAACATTTATGAATAGTTACATTACTTCAATTTCTTTCTGGTCTCCTTGCTGCAAGTTATTTATCGCCTTATTTACATTTTGTCCATTATGCTAGTTATTCCTATATAAACAGAGTAATTATGTCCATCTAATGGGTCAAATATTTCTTCTTCTTTCTTTATTTTAATATTTACTAGCCATTTATCTTACATATTACACTGAAGTTATTAAAAAAAATTTTACTTGGATACTCTTTGGATGTTTTTATTCTGGTAGAAAATGTTAGAGAGCGTATTGTTTTCATTTTTCAAATTTTTTTGTTGACGGATTGTAATCGGAGGGATAGAAGAGATTTAATTACTTTTGCGGTATTTTACGAAAGGCCAGGTTTCCACCCTCTTGCTCCGACAGAGATGCAAATAATTCTAATTCAAAAAGTAAAGTAGTATGTATTTTATATTTAGATATTTTGCTTTCCATCGGATAGTTTTTAAAATATACAATATTTTACATATGAACTACCCCCTTCCTTAATGTGTACATTCTAATCAGTTATATTGAATGTGATGTGTTTATCAATTTGAGTCTAAAAGTGACTTAATTCTCTTATCAGTGTTTTACCGTCACTTTAAAAGTTTTTGTCCAATTCGTAGTTTATATAATGTTATAAGTGTACTAATTTGCAATTTAACTACATAATTAATCTAATTGCAACGCTTTAATTACATATAAATGAAATAATAAAACAACAATTTGCTTTTTAAAAAATTATACTGGAGAAAATTTTATCTGACTATATTTTTAACATATGTTTCGGTTTTATTTTTGGTTTTTTTTTGTTGTTCTTAAAAACTCTTAAGAGTAAAATGATTGTAAGCAGGGGACAAGAGGCTTTTGTGTACACTTAACGCAGTGTTCTGCATTAGTGTTAAGAAGGGCGGTTGAGTGCTTCTTTTATAAGCGTAGCTAAAGAGAAAGGTGCATTTCTTAATACCGCAGAAAGCCTAACGGTGTTTTTTAAATCCATCGATGCACGTTTTGATGCAAAGATAATAATCAAATGATTAATGGCCATGCTAACTTTATGCGATGAACTGTCCCTTACTTTCAAACTTGCGGTGAAGAAGAAAATAATAAAAACCCGGAATTAATGACCTTACGAACAAAACTCGGCAACAGCCTTTATTTAAAAAAATAACCCAAGTTTTTTGCTGGGTCCGTAAAAAGCTTTAAGGGAAAAACGCTTCCTGTAATTTACTTAATTATGTTTCAGTTGCCTTTTTTCCTAGCTGATGTTTAAATTGGGCTACATCCAATTTTGATCTTAATAGTAATTAGGCTAAATGATCCCAGAACAAGTGGTCCATAGGGTATAAGGCACACAAGGCAGTGAAATCAAGTCAATCTAAACAGCTTACACGGTTCGCGTAGTGGTACATATCGATCTATACTTTTTATTAATATTGATTTTATAAGCTCATTAGACAAAAATGTAACTTTTTTGTTGCACTTTTTTTGCCATTTACTGACAAAAAAAATCAAGGCAAACTTGATTGACCAGAACATGTAAACGTTTCATAGATTAATCACACATTGAAAAAAATAATGAATGAAAAGGATAAAAAAAATTGGCGCTCACCAGCTAGTTAGGGTAACTAGCTGAAAGTTAAATTAGAGTATTCTGTGTTTTAAGGAAAATTTACCGAACCCACTTTTTAATACTTACTAATTCATTTTTTATTCTCTAAGTTACTTAGAGTTCTTAAGATTTTTTATGAAGGTTAGTAAAAAGTGTTTTTTAAATACTGTTTTGAAATTCTCAAAGCGGCATTAAATCCGCAGCATCGCTCTTTTTTTTTTAATACTTATGAGTAAGCAACACAGTTTTGTTAGCAAATTATCTTTAAATAAAATCGAAGGTTTAATAGAGTTATGTTAAAATATTTAATGTCAAAATTTTAATGCAAGAATTCACAGAAGTAGTTAATGTTTCATATGCCATTAATTTATTTGTATTATTATTTTTTTTCATAATTTTTTTATTAAGAAATTTAATTTATATTTTGGTACAAATAACATGAAAAAACCTGAGTTTTTATGGTAGAACTTTCTTCAGTTTAGGATGCGTAATTTTAAAGAAGAAACTAAACACTTTTTCCGAAAACTAGTAAGTTTTGAGAAAGTTTTTGCAATACTTCAATTTTAATGCTAGATTTGAGCTCTAATAGCTACAGAAAGTAGAGTGAAGAGAGTTCTGAACTTTCTCATTCTAACTTTTTACAATCTTCTCATGCTTTTGATTTGTTAGTCATTAAAGAGTAACTATTTTTCCTGCTTAATTTCTTGATTGCTATTTAATGACATAGTTAAAATCAGAATAGTCATCATGTCATATCATTGTTATGTGATGTATGAGTATTAGATTATTGCAAAAAAAGTGACATTCCTCTTCACTTAAAAAGTTAGAAAAATTATTTAAATTTCACAAAAATAAAATGGATTGGATTGTTAAAGAATTGGTTCTGTTAAGGCTGCTGATATTTTGTATCTTGTAAAAACCGTCTACCAATTATTGGACTTAAACCTTTAAATCTGAAGACGAATTCTTCTCCAGTTAAGCATCTCCAATGATCTGAAAGGCTGGTCAATGACCGTATGACTAGGTCACTAGCATTCGGAACTGTCGGTTCGAATCCCACTGCTGGCAAGAATTTTCATAGCCTTTCAGCATCAGCTTCAAACTGTAGGTCCCGATATAATTAGCCCTGGTGCAGAAAAAGGTTTCAGCAGCACTCTTAATCAACTAAAGATCCGAGAAAGTGTTATTTACATTAGCTTTAACCACATTACCCTCACCACCCCCTTTTAGGCCAACGATTATGATGTTAGCCTTACATATTTTTCCCATCCGTTGATCCTCAGTTTTTTTTTCCATTTTATCCCAAACTTATCACATATTTCAACAGAATGCTCCATTATATTAATTTCAAGTAGTTGGGTGCTACTATTGAAACTGCTGGGGTGTTGAAATCCAACACCGGGCTATGGAAAAAACTTCTTACTGAGCGTCTCATGTCATACGACGAACCTTATAGTAGGAACCCAGAGTGGGCCCATAAAGTGTCCAGGAATCCTACGCTACTCAGTCTCCAATTCCCGTCAAGTCTAGTGTCAAAACTTCAAGCTTATTCTTCTACATTTCGAGACGAATGCTCTACCAGTTAAGTTACCATGGTAATACAGGAGAATCTTATTTCATCCACAACTTCTCGAAAGAAATTTGAAAAAGAATCATGTACCGAATTAAGTTTGATTTTTAAAAAAAGGTAAGGATTAGAACATATACCACCACGCTGCGAAACAACGAGAAGCCCTTAAAGTAAATTCAACGTTAGTTCTTCAATTATTTTTCATTTCGATGGAGTATAAACAAGTATGAAAAAAGGTAGAAATTTCCTTTAAAAGAGTATAATTCTTTTTTATCAAATTTAATGATTTATCTGGAACGATACCCTTAAATTATTCTTCAATTGTAATTTGTTCAAAACTTTTACTGACAAATGTCTAAAAAGAAAACATGGATGATACAATGGCATCAACAAATAACAGTCTACAAATGACACGTGATTAGTATATTGTTTAACTAGAGATTAAAGTCATATATTTTTTAAACAACTGTGTTTCTAAAATAATCCCACTGATAACATCATTTATGTGAAATTTCGGATTAAAGCTTTTGTTTCCTTTGCCCATGTACACACTACAGAAGGAAGGTACGAGTAAATAAAATATTTTTGCTCGAATTTGTTACCAGTTAACCTAAATATGCTGTTAAGCTTAAAGACTTGTTTATTAGTGTTCATACATAGATCTATATACATAATGTACGTGAGAATATTCAACAAATCTTTCAAGGTAAAACTGTAATTTTCAGATTAAAACTATAACTCTACAGAGGAATACGTTTCTGAAAGAAACATATTCCTTTATAGACAAATTTATAACACCGGTTGCTACTCTAACATTTCCTTTTTTAAAAGTTTATTATTGAAATTTTTTTTGACTAAAACTGTATATTTTATTGTCTGCACCTTCAATTAGGAAAACATGTACTTCTGTTGGAAAGTATAAATTTATATACTATTATTAACTTGATAAGCTTAACTGTAAAAGTTTACTTTCAGTTAAATAAATTCTTAGAGAGCAGTTTTTGCTTGGATTCTTTATCAACTTTCTGCGTCAATATGACCGTTTTAAACTTCCTGGGAAATTTATGTTTAGTTCCTATGCATTTGTATACAAGTAAATTTTTAAAGCATTGTAAATTATTCCACCAAACGTTTGTAAGGTATACACAAGATTCGATTCCCAAGAATCGAACTTTTGAGTGAAGGAATTAAAGAAGCTGCTTCAGATATGCTAATTTTTGTGGCATACGCGCTTAGTATAAATACCATGCAGCGTCATTAATGAAAAAGAGGAGGTTGTTAAGGTTGAAAAGGTGTTATCCTGCGCTAGTGCTTAGCGGGCCAGAAGTTTACATGGCAGTACTGCTGGTTTGACTTACTGTTCGTGAGTATAAAAATATATTGTTCTTGAAAGCTGTGTTTATACATTCCGTACAAGTGTACGTATGCTTATTGCTGTAAAAGCCAATTATATGTGCAACGAATTCAATAAACATTGTTTCATGTATAAACTGCGTTTGTATAAAATTCAAATAGAGTGCCACTTCAAATTATATACACCCAAGTCTGGGTAGAAGTGAGCATAGATTCTCTATA
>OU015501.1:106742473-106757473 GCA_907164885.2 Dolomedes plantarius
CTATAAAATCTACTTCTGAACTCTGCATTAACGCAAATATCGTTGAATTCTGAAATGGACAAATAAAGTATAAAAAATAGTATACGGGGATAGTTGGGCTAACACAGATAAAGAAGAAATCTTGTGCTTTTTTAGACTGCTTATACTTGCTGGAGTGTATAAACCACGTAATGAAGCAATAACGAACCTGTGGAATGAAAATGATGGTCGCCCAGTTTTCAATATATCTATGGCTAGGAATAGATTTACAGAAATATCCCGTTGCATTCGATTTGATGATGCTGAGAATAGGCGCAAAAATCGATCTGATGATGAGCTGTAATCAATCAGGAATATATTTGAGCTTTGGACAGTCACATTACAAGATGCTTACATTCCTTATGAGAATATCACCGTCGATGAACAATTGGTTACCTTTAAGGGAAAATGCCCATTTAGACAGTACATCCCGTTAAAACCAGGAAAATATGGAATAGAGCTGTGGGCTGCTTGTGACAGTAAAACTTCTTATGTATGCAATATTCAAGTATACACAGGAAAAGGACAAAATATGCCTAGAGAAGTTCCTCAAGGAAAGAGAATAGTTCTGAATATGGGGAAAGGAATGGAGAAATATCACAGCAGACAACTTTTTTATTAGCTTAAAAATAGCAGAAGAGCTAGAGAATAAAAATTTTACACTGTTGGTTACGATAAGAAAAATATCGATCCGAATTACCTCAGGAGTTCGTCACATGCAAAGGAAGACTGGTCAACTCTTCAATATTTGAATTTCAAAAGTCAGCGACAATTGTATCCTATTGTCCAAAGAAAGGAAAAGTTGTAACTCTTTTGAGCACATTGCATTTTTCTCCCAAAATTGAGAATACACAGGCAGCGAAACCAGCTATGATTCAAGATTATAATAACACAAAATCAGGAGTTGATACGATGGATCAGCTAGTGCGAACATATACAACAAAGCGAATGATGAGAAGAGGGTCAATGGCCATCTTTTACAATATGTTAGATTTAAGTGCATTGAATGGCTTTATTATTTGGTTACACCTTAACCCAAAGTGGGAAGAAAAAACAAATTATAAGAGAAGAGTGTTTTTTTTTTTGGAATTAGGCAAGTCTTTAATTGAAGGGCAACTGCAGACGCGGGTACCTGTTCCAAAGACACTTGAAGCAGGCATCAGAGTGAAAGGGGAAAAATGGATAAATGTTTTTATAGTGAACATTTAACGGGCCGCAAATATAGTGATTTGTGCAGTAAATGTTCAGTTTTTGTGTATAAGCAACATTCAAACACTTTATGTCCAAATTGTGCAACCTCAACTAATTGTGCCTAATTGCAATTTTTAAAGGTTCAATATATTGATGACTGTATAAAATATGTCTGGTAATTAACCTTTCCCTTACGGGGTGGGATAGCTTGTATCCCAAGAATACGGGTCCAAGAATGAATATATATATGTATATATAACCTCCTTAATGTCCGTTCTTACAAAGGGGGTATGAAATGTCCCGTTCTAAAGACAGAATCGGAAAATGGGCCCCGTAAGCTAAAGGTTAATAACTTTATGGAATATAATATGTTTGTCATAAATTAAAAGCATTAGAATAAAAAAATAATGGGGTCACTGGTGACCCCAATGGTACTCAGTGTAACAAAAAAAAGTTGGTAGTAGAAGTGTTCATGAGACATTGTCCCACGCGATATGCAGGGTAGAGGAAAATTATAGCTGAGTGTCAGACAGTACTCTCGGGTTGGTTATGGAGGTTACAAAAGCGATACGATTCTCAAGAAACTCCCCCTATCCAAAGGATAGTTTAATGAGACATTGTCCCACGCGATATGCAGGGTAGAGGATAATTATATCTGAGTGTTAGACAGTAATCTCGGGTTGGTTATGGAGGTTACAAAAGCGATAAGGGTTCTGAAGAAACTTCCCCTAACCAAAGGATAGTTTAATGAGACATTGGACCACGCGATATGCAGGGTAGAGGAAAATTACATCTGAGTGTCAGACAGTACTCTCGGGTTGGTTATGGGGGTTACAAAAGCGATAAGGATTCTAAATAAACTTCCCCTGTCCAAAGGATAGTTTAATGAGACATTGTCCCACGCGATATGCAGGGTAGAGGAAAATTGCAGCTGAGTGTCAGACAGTACTCTCGGATTGGTTATGGAGGTTACAAAAGTGATAAGTATTCTGAAGAAACTCCCCCTATCCAAAGGATAGTTGAAATTGGGACCAGCTCGCTCTCAGGTTGACATAACTGAATAGGAAAAACTACGGAAGATGTCATAAAAACACTGCTGGGCAGCCTTTTCATTCTCATTTCACACAGTTTTTAATCGTATGTTTTTATCTCTCTCATTTTCTGACGATGGCATTGCGTTTGAATGATAACATTACTAAAAATACACAAAGAGTTAAGGCTGCTGTGTACTAACCCTATTGGATTCGCTCACCTCAATGTTTACCTATAAAAATATTGAACATCGATGTTAACCTGAGAAAATTTGTCTACTATTGACAGCTACATAAATGCCGATAATCCAATAAAAATGGTATTTTCAGATTAGCCTGAACTTTTTTTGCATCTTGCAACATGATTCATTTTATAAATTTGGTCCACCAAAGGAATTTATAAGCGTTTAAATCACAAAAAACCAGATTTTTCCCCAGAATAATTTAAATTAGAAAATATTATTTGCATTTCTGTTTTTAACGAAAAGTGACCCAAGGTGTAAAATTTGTTTCTCTATTATAGAGTACAATTTTTAAAAAAAAAATTCTTTAAATCCAAGTCGGCAATCCTTGAACATATTTTCTCCATAGGTTAACATTGAGGTGAGCGAATCTAATATGGTTAGTACACAGCAGCCTTAAACAGATTATAAATTGTTGATTCTCTCGTGTAGCAAATAGCCGCACCATGCAGACTTTAAGATTTTTTTTTTTCCCTGGAAGTTTCGCTAATATTTCCCAAAGACATACTAAAAGCAATCCTGGCTAAGAGTTAGGGCCTGTTCACATAGGAGTCCGTTGCGTTGCGTTAAGGAAAAAATGACGTTGAGACGAAAATAAACCAATCATAGGCCTCCAAATGATTAGCAATGAAATTTTTAACGCCTATGATTGGTTTATTTTCGTCTCAATGTCATATTTTCCTTAACGCTACGCAACGGACTCCTATGTGAACAGGCCCCTATTCTCTCTGTTTAGGAAAATCACTCTTGTGAAAAAAAGTTTTTATAACGAGAAATCTTTCTCTCCTCTTAATTTTAATTTCATGATATATAAATTTTAAATGATGCGAGTAAATTGCAAAAAAAAAAAAAAAAAAAAAAATTCTATAACCATTTTATATCAAAGTAATTGCCGTTGTGATTTGGTGCATTCAGTCGACTGACCCAATAATATTTTCTTTATTTGCTTTAATATCTTCTAGAGGTTATCAACGATACAGATGTAATTTCCTTGGTTTTTTACTCTACTATCATGATAACTATTGGTGGGTAAGTTTCGGTTCATATATGAAAGAAGACAACTGGGGTATTTTTTATGGATTTTACCCTTACCGTAATGAAAAATAATTAAACGCTGCTACTTAGATATCATTTGAAAATTGTCTCAGTCGAAAGAATGAACATGGAAATGATAAAGCAATAAAATAGAATTTTGGGTTGTTTCATATAACTATAAATTTTTAATCTTTTTTAAGACACTTTCATAGTTACAGGATGCATAAATTATATTATGTTTTTATTCATAACATCATATTGCAGCCCTCTAGAAAAGAATCCGAGTTTTAAACTATTGTAAAGATTGTATTAAGACAGCAATAAAGTTGGGTTACTGATTTGAGGATGTATTGATGACAAATTCAGATGGGATGAAATAAAACATCAAGACAGTAAACTTCAAGGCTCAAAGAAGAAAACTTTGTCAAAGGGAAACAAATTATAAAGCTACCACTACAAATAATAGATTTTAAAACAGCACAGTTCTCAAACTTTCAAAGATTGTTTCTAGTACGTCAGTTTTAAACGAGAGTATGGCGGTATCTATATATTTAAGTTGCTAAGTCGACTTTTTGGGCAGTCCGTGACAGAAAACTACTGCATCCGTTGACTCCATTATGGTCTTAAACGAAAGAATGTAATCTGTAGATTTGTCAAATTTGGTTTTTGTAACCGCAATTTCTATTCATTAGCGATAATTTACAATTAAAAATTTATTTCTGCGCACGCTCAGTGGCATGTTTAAATCTGGCTTTAGAAACCCACTGTTTCTGCGCATGCTCAGTGACATGGTTTAATCATAAACGCGTTTATTCTGAGGAGTCTCTCTAAATTTCTCTCTGCCATTTTTATTTTTATTTTTATGATAATTATGTTTGTGAAATATAAGATTAAACCTGATAGAAATTGTTTATTTCGCGCTGTTTAATTAGCGATAATTTACAATACAAAAAAAAATTGTTTTCCGCGCATGCTCAGTGACATTTTTAAATCTGGCTTTAGATACTCACTAAGCACGAGTCTGCTTAAACACATTAATTTGCTTCTGTGCATTATTATGATTTCCAACATTTGGCAATGACGTGTTGAATATAATTTGTGAATTAGTACATTTATTTGCTATCTAGCTGTCATGTTTCGACGGGTACCAACTAGTATCTATTATTTTCATACATTATCACCTAAAGATAAGTCGTATCTGATACGGAATAAAAATTTACCCGCTCAAGGAAGAAAAGAATTTTAAAACGAAAATTTACTTCTAAGGTCCGTAGAAAAGTGCAAAATAAATTCATTTTCACTGTTAAGAAGTAGAGAGCTTAAACTTTACTTTTATCTATTTAAATAACTTTTCGATATTATCATTTGAATGGAGGTAGTTCAAAGAGCCTAAAGTTATTCGATGCTCTATAATAGGGTTCTCCAAACTACGGCCCGCGAGCATCACCAATACGACCCACGTTAGCCGACCGGACATGCCCGGTATCCGGCCCGCCATAGTTTGTTTTGATTACATGGTAAAATTTTCAATGTAAGTAAATCATACAAAATAATAATCAGATGTTTTTATTTAACGCACAATTATGAGACACAATAACTGACATACATAATGAAATTGAACATTTTAACTGTAATTAATGATATAAGATTTATCCTAAAAACTTACAATAAGTGACATACATAGGTAATTTACTTAGTGAAATTAAACATTATAATTGTCATTAATGAGATTTATGTCACTGTAACTTTCCACTGACAATTGTTTGCAGTTGTGGATCAAGTTTAGTAGTGGAAATGTTTACTAGTCCCGAAACGAAAACTTGCATGTAATTCAAAACTAAATGTTGGTATGATAAGCTAGCTAGCTAGCTAGGTCTTGGCCCTTGGTACTTAGTAGAGGAGTCAGTGTGGCCCTTAGGCTAAAAGGTTTGGAGACCCCCTGCTCTGTAACAGTGAATCGCAAACTTTTTACCGACTGCGACCAACTATCTTTAAATAAAAAGCCACTCGACCTCTTATGAATATCTTTTGGCCGCAGTGAATTTTTCAAAAATTAGGAACATTTTCACAAAAAATAGAAAAAATAAGCAAATTTTGACAAACTATTTTTAAAATCAATGAACAGTAGATTATGGGTATATATTAACTTTGCATAGTAAAAATAAAAAAATGTCTACACTTGTTTTTTGCTAAATCTCATGTGACCAAAACATCGTATTGAAATATTAATATGTATTTGTATTTCATTTAGGTAAAAATTATCAAAAATTAATATTTAAAAAAAGAGCAAGCTTTCAAAATGATAAGCTACATATTAAAACATCAAAGATTATAAACTTCATTTACTTATATAAATTAAAATAGCAAAAAATGAATAAGAAAGGTGGGCCTAGACCTCGAATAATATTTGTTGAATACTTGCTGAAATAATTGAAAGTGCTACTCTCGTATCATATTCCGTGTTAAGTCTTCATCCTTGAGTGGTTTTTACAACAACTCATTTTGAAAATCCACTCTCACGCAGATAGATAAAAGCGGATAGAAGCAATGCAAGTACAGTAACCACCGCTTATAGTGATCAGTGGTTATAAGAATCAACCGTTTATAGGAATCAATATCGTGAAAACAAAAACAAATGTATTATTTCCATGTTAAAATTTTCGCTTTAAAGAATCAATCCACCGGTTTTAAGAATAATATTACACTCTTCGCTTTCCGGTCATTTTTTCACAAAAGCCACTTAAACCCTCAAAAGGCATGAAGTTCTTTCTTTTTTTTAAAAAAGAAAGATTGATAAGATGGTATGGAATATAGTCGTAAAATTCATCCCTTTCTTTGTTAGACATAACATAATAGTTTCCCCTTAAACGCTTTAGCACAACTCTGTCCTATTAGCTTGACCCAGGGGCATCTTTACCCGTCCGGGTCCGATTTCACTTTTCTCCACTGACAAACAAAAATAGGGACTCTTTTTTTCCACCTCCCACATCCTGGTTGCGGCTTCCTGGACCCTAAAACACATAAATCTTCGGCGAAGTGTCCACTATCACATAGTCAAACGTGACATTAGTAGATTCAGCACGTTATCAAATCGTGAAACGTAAGGTAGAAGGTGAATCTTCGTCTGAGACTTTTAGCATTGAAAGAGGTATAAACAGCCTCTTGAAAACTTCATTACGTCAAACTACCATAGAAAACTTTTTTTTGTTCCCTTCTTGTAGTTGAAATGTTAAAACTGTTAAGCAGGTATGTTGTAACAAATATTGGATTTTTTCTTCTCTTACTATAATCATGTGTATCTAGTTATAGGTCTAGAAATTAAGTTGCATTTTTAAAATTATAAAAAAAAAATTTAATTAAACATAATTGACGTAAATTAAACAGTATTTTATGGTAAATTATCAAATATATGTATATATAGGTGTGTGTGTGCCTGTCCAAAAACCTAAATTTCGGCTATAAGAATCAACCGCTTATAAGAATCAAAAACAGTAATAACAAACGTGATTCTTATAAGCGGAAATCACTGTATATCCTTGTAAGACTGTTTGACACCTTATATAACGATGTCATATAATGTAATTTTTAACAAATAAAAAATTTAAATAAAAATATTAAAAATACGTAATTATAGAAAATTTAAGTACATTTTTAATTAATCAATTACAGTAAAAGCTCGTTTATCTCGATAATCCGGATCAGATTTGTAGACATTATTTTTATTTAATGTTCACATTAGATAATAATTTTTAACTATCATAGCAAGAACCTAACTACAAGTACGCCATATATTCGTTTTTTCCTTTGTTTCAATGCACAGTTCCTGCATAGATTGTACAATAAATTATGGTAATAAAATGCTTTTAGTTGAGTTTAAGAAATCTTTAACGCGACAATGGACCATGAAAAACTTTTTTTTTATTTATTGACAAATAGCTGTAAAATTTTGTATACATATACAGTGTTGTTTAGAGATGGAAATGCTAAAAAAAAAAGAATGTAATTAATTAAGATATTAATTAAAATCAGTTTGTTAATTACTCTATTTAAAACTGCTCCATGAGCATTAATTTTTGTCTCAAATATCTAATTTTCTCTCTTAAGCTAGTTTTATATAGTTATAATAAAAGTTAGTAGTAATATTTAATTTACAGTCATACTTATAAAAACTAGAAAAGAAATCGATAAAAATAGGTCATTTTAATGCAAAATTTTATCAAAAAAATTTTTTTTATTGTAAAAATTTTAAGTCGTTTTAAAATAGTATAATGAATTGATTACTAAGTTTTACTCTAACATATATAAAAAATCATTTTATGAAATTTTATGAAAATTCAAGAAAAATTATGACGCATAGAACATTTTGAACTTACCGAAACAACATGAAAACTTGTTGCGAGAAAATGGCATTTAAAGTTTTAATTTGACTAACATTTTCATTGTTTATGTTTGAAAAAAATACTTATAACTCGGTTAATAATGATCGGATTAACATACTTTTTTTTAATTTAAAGCTGATGAGTGGCAGAATCATTTTCGGAAAGAAAGGAAAAAAATCGTTTTGGGGACATATTTTTGTCAATCTGAAGGTCCATTGTCGCCTTAACAGACTTACCGATTCTTTGTTGAGAAATGATGTGAAAAGCTATTTTTATATATTTTTTTAATGTCTTGTAAACAAAACTATGTAATTTTGTTACAAAACATAGTTTTTTGTTATATAGAATGCAAATTGGGTAAAATATTTTCCTTATTTAACTTAGACTGAAAAGGGATTCATTCGTTTCGTAGGCTATAGCTAGAAAGTATATGCATGAGCTGTTTGAATATAATTATGAACGGCTGAGATATAAATTTTAAATGCTCTGTGTTGTAATAAACGGAAGTCTGCTTAGTTAAGGATTTTTTTTGCTTATTACCCATATTACCGTGATTATCCGGATTGCCTAAGGCCCCAGTTATTCAGGACAAACGAGGTTTTACTGTAATTCAATGATATAAATTTACTTCAAACTATCTGCGACCCTTTTCATTTGTTTCATGACCCACTGTGGGTCGAGACCCGCAGTTTGCACACTAGTGCTCAATAATATACACATAACTAAAATATTGATGTGATTTTCATTCACAACTATAAGAAAACATTAGACTTTTATATGAATTTTCTAAGAAATGATACAAACTTGAAATTTCACTCTTCGGAGTTAAAAGTCAAAGTACGAGATCGAATTTCCTCACTACGATGTTAGAAAAGATCCAAAAACCAATAGAATCAATTTTAAAGAAAATTTTAATACTCACTCTCACTGGAAAAATAAACACATCATAAGCATATTTGATAATAATAGGCCAAATCCTTGAACAAATCTTGACCGATAAAAAAGAACTGTATCTAAGTGTAATATTGACTATCATAAACATAATATGGGGACAATGTTTAGGATTTTAAATCACATCTGTGTGTGTGTGTGTGTTTGTTTGTTTGTTTATTTTAGTTTTTGTTTTGTTTTACAAAAAATAAACAGATCACTAAACTGGAAAATTCCCTTTGAAATCAATCACTTAAGAATCATTTTTAGGTATATAAAATGTTCTCTTGGAAGCACCATCAGGCTTTAGCCTATTACTCCAATATTCAGACAATAATTCATAATTGAAGCTTTTTTACTGCTTAGTTTTAAAATGCTAATTTTTTTAGCTGTAACTTTTAAAAAATACTCTTGCCCAATAACAATGACAGTTGTACTGAAAACCTGTTTGTGACTATATAGTCACTTCAGTTTTGTTTTTTTTAATTCTAAAGAGATTTTTTTTTAAACTTCCAAAAACAATTATGTAGTAAGTATATTATTAACATTAAGCGTAAATGTTAAAAATTATAGGAACTCTGTATTTCATATTTTTATTTTATTTTGTGAACATATTTAATACAAATGTTACCCATTAATTTAGAAATGCCTAAAAATTTTAAAGATTATGAATATGGGTATAGGTGCAAAATTGTAGACTTGAAGTATTAAAAATGATTTAAATGGTTTTAGCAACTATTTTGTTTGACTGTTATTTACCAAAAGTTTTGTAAATAAACTCGACTAGATGAGAGAATTCTGAACTTGGAACACACACACACACACACATATATATGTTTCATATTTTTATTTATACTAAATGAAAATGGTCGGTGATTCGTGATTGCTAATGCTTGATGAGAATACGTTAACTCCTGGCTACATAAGTATAAGTAAGTATAATCATAAGTGTACTTTATTTGCAGTTATTGCTGCTGAATAGGCCTGTAAAACGATTCATTTTAAAACCAACGTACATAAAATGTGCAAACATTTATGATAGTGAGAAAATTTAGCCAGTAGTGTATACTTCTGTAAGTCACGCGTGTAATGTTTGAAAAGGTTTTCAACACATCGCAAAATTTCGCTCCCTGAAAAGAGAACTGCATTGAAAGAATGCGATTCAGTTCCATCTGCAAAGTATCGTTGTTAATCTGCGAGCAACACGAATCCATTTATTTAATATAATCTAAACAGCGAACAATGACTTGGTGAAAACAACCGCTAACGATTGGCCCGCAGAAAACGAGAAGGAAAACAGAAAAAAAAACAGTGATCCCCCCTTGATCAGACAGGTGATATTAGTGTCATATTCAGCTGCTTTTGTCAAAATCAGCATGAGGTGATGTTCTCGTCCCTCCCGGCTTATGTTCCGAATCAAAAGTAGACAGGTAATTTGAGTCAAGTTCCCTTTTTTTTCCTATACGTGTCTTTTTATTTTTTGGGTCAGTCTTGAGCAAGATATTTCTTCTTCTGTTTATTCGTGATTAATTGGTATGCTGTGGCAGAATGCTATAATCATAAGCTGATGAATAAAACATGCGGTTTTTTCTTGGCATTGACCTCATCTGGTTAATGGCGATCTTCGCGCGATCGGCAGAGGTCACCTTTATTTGCGATCTTAGTCTCTGTGAACGACTTTCCGATTTGCCTGTCACCCATTCGAGTGTCTACAGCTGAATGGCTAGGAGACGACGAGTTGTAAACAAACAGATAGAAAAACCTTAATTCATAATATTTCAAAGTGAAGTAGACTCTATTCGAGTTTCAAAAAACAATCTGGATTCTTCATCGAAAAAAAGGAAGAGCTGCCTTTGATACTTGAAATAAAGCCTATTTTAATGTTAGTTATAGTGAACTCTTGTTTTTCTATTTCCTGATTTGTTTCACTATTTTTGGTACAAAATTTCTTATAACCAAAAAATGATTCTATCTTAAAACAATACCCGAAATTGCCTTTTGAAATTTTTTTGCGATTAAAAATTTTGTTTGTTTGTTTGTTCAGGGTTAAGGCAGACTAATTCCATGGACCTGGGGATGACCCTAATATTTGTATTCACCCTTTAGCTTACAAAAGATAAATATATAGGTATTTCATAGCGTAGGACAATGAAAAAGTTTTCTTAAAGAAGTACTGAAAGGAGTAAAAAACGACTTATTTGTCACTGAGATGAGTACAAGATATATATATATATATATATATATATATATATATATATATATATATATATATATATATATATATATACACACATTGAAGAGCCAAAAAAAATGGTACAGGCGTGCGTATGCAAGTAACGGAGGTATGCAACTAATCAGCGTAACGCGATGCGCTCGGCAGTGCCTATATAAGACAACAGATATCTGGTGAAACTCTTTACTGAACAGAAATCTCTCTGTTTCACTTTTTTGAGAAGCATTTTCATGAACTTTGATGTCAAAAACGAACTTTTACCCACTCCTGAACATTTCCAGCTCTTCGATGATACTACCAAGAAAAATCTGAGTTTGTAGGCGTTGGCCTAGGCAACTCAGTTAATTTAGTTGTCCTATGGTCCTATGGTCCTATGGTGAAACTCTTAGATCGGTTCCTGCAGCTACAACGGCAGGTAACCACGATTTTAGTGACTTTGAAAGTGGTGTTATACTCGGCGCACGAGAGAGGGGACATAGCATCTCTGAGGTACCAATGCAATTTTGATTTTCGCGCACTACCATTTCACGAGTGTACCGTGAATATCACGTATCCGGTAAAAAATCAAATCTCTGACAGCGGTGTGGCCGGAAAAAGACCTTGAAAGAACTGGACCGTCAACGACTGACGAGAATCCATAAACGAGATTGGCGTGCAATACGTCCTCAAATTGCTGCGGATTTCAATGCTTTTGCATCAACAAGTGTCAGCGCGCGAACTGTTCAATGGACTGTCATTGATACGGGTTTTTGAAGCCGCAGGCCCACTCGTGTACCGTTGTTGACTGCACGGCTCAAAGCTTTATGCCTCGCCTGGGCCGCCAACACCTCCATTGGACTGTTAATGACTGGAAACACGTTGCCTGGTCTGACGAGTCTCGTTTCCAGTAGTATGGGGCGGATGGATGTGTACGGGTATGAAGACAATCTCATGAATCCATGGACCTTACATGTCAACAGAGGACTGTTCCAGCTAGTGGAGCCTCTGCGATGGCATGGGGGGGGGGGGGTGCAGTTGGCGTGATATGGGACCCCTGATGCGTCTAGAGATGACTCTGACAGGTGACGGGTACATTAGCTTCCTGTCCAATCATCTACACCCATTCATGTTCACTGTGTATTCCGACGAACTAGGACAATTCCAGCAGGACAATGCGCCCCCCCCCCCCACGTCAAGAGTTGCTACCGAGTGGCTCCAGGATCACTGTTTTGACTTTAGACACTTCCATTGTCCACCTAAATCCCCAGATATTAACATTATTGAACATATCTGGGATGCCTTGCAACGTGCTGTTCAGAAGAGATCTCCACCCCCTCGTACTCCTATGGATTTGTGGACAGCCCTGCAGGATTCATGGTGTAAATTGCCTCCAGGATACCTTCAGATATTAGTCAAGTTCATACCACTTCGTTCTCCTGCATTTCTGAGTGTTTGTGGGGGCCCTACATGATTTTAGGCAAGTGTACCAGTTTTTTTTTCTCTTAAGTGTGTGTATATATATATTCTCTTAAGTGTGTGTATATATATATATATATATATATATATATATATATATGGCTTCCTTGTCAGGTATTTTATCATTAAAATAGGCAGTCAGTAATATGATATCAGTAACAAATCACTAATATCTAATCAATAAAAAATTTGACCTTACCTGTTTTGTAGAAAACTTATTTTAGCGTGAAAATAATAATAACAATAATAATAATAATAATAATAATAATAATAATAATAATAATAAAATAATAATTGCGAGTCGATGATTGTAGCTTAAAGTTGAATTCACTTTCATTAAAAGCCCGGAATTTAATTCTAAATCTTAAATGCAAATATATACAACTCTATCGTATCGAGCAGTCTCGGACCCTGGTTTCTTCCTTGTTATGGGAAGAGCATAGCCCACAAGTACGCTGAAGAGAAAATAATTCCAAATGAGGAATTTTGTTCAATTTTGACTTTTGACAGAGAGTGCAATCAACCAGCACACAACGCAGGGGACCATCGCCTATCAAGAATTACTGACTAACTTTAGAGTACATGGGCGAAACCTAAATTCAAGGCGCAGGAGATGTATATATTTGCGTGTATTCCCTGAGGGTGTATTCCCTGAATTTTGTAAATCTCAAATGGTTTTAACATTCGCCTTTTTGACATTTTATACCTGAATGTCGCTCAATATGTAAAAATATTTTTGTGTATTTATATATACATTTTTTAATTTCTCATCTGAGCTATTCAGCTTTTTTTAACAAACTGTTATAAGTTGTGTCAAGTTAAATTGAAGGTTCAAAATTTGGAGAAATCAGTGCGACTTAATTTAAGATGAGTACATCTTTTTTTTCTGACATTACTATTAATTCAGTATAAAATACAGCTTAAGATAGGAATAACTTAGCCTCTCCACATTTTTCAATGGAATTAGAAATATTGGGCTGCATACATAACAGATGATCCACTGAACGTGTGAAAAATGAGAGGGAATTTTTCATTCGTATTATTTATACACCTACCCAGTTTTGTTCACCACCTAATACAGTAATTAATACCAAATTTTTTCTATTTAGTTTTTTTTTCGCAATAATTAGGAAAATTGGGTTCTTTTTAACTTCCTGGTTAGTATGGATTAGTCCTTCAATATTTTCCCGAAATAGGCTGACTGTAGAAGATGCATATTGTCAAAAACTTTACTTCCATAACTTTGTTAGGAGTAAATAAATAAATAAATAAATATATATATATATATATATATATATATTAAATGATCAAACGTGAGTGGAATAGGACTACCTCCCTCTTTACTATTTTACCACAGAGCGAAATCTTATGTGATATATTTTTAGAAGGACTAGGGTATTTATTATTATTATTAGCTTTAGTGGAGGTCACTGACGTTGGCACATTAGTAAATGACATTTTTCGGATCTATTCTACTCCCTTTGAGGTGTCATGCTTGCTGTTAAATTCCATAATACTGCGCTAACATTATTCTCGCAACGGTGTTAACAAACACAATGTTCCATTATACCTGAAATCAGTTTATTATTTTAGTTTACGTAGTTTACTGAACGTGTTAGCTTAATGTAAGTTTCCCACTTTTCCTCAAAATAAAGAATGGGCGATAGAAATAATTTCTAAGAAAATATTTTCAGTTTTCTTCATTATAAAGAGAGAATTTCTAAGTTTGTAAACATTAAGAATTTGTATTTTTTTATTTTCAATGCAAGTTACGACCCGGGTAAAAAAATTGCATATGATTTTTTTTTTCCCTTTGAGTATGAAATGAAATTTATAGTTCAGCTCATTCTAATAGTTACAAAATATTATTTTTATCAAATTATACTATGCAAATTAAAAATTATAGAAAAATTTAAAATTATGTAAACACTATATAAAATACGACACTGTAGATAAATATAATTTTTTTCCATAACTGTAGTGGTATCAAAAAATGTTGTGGAAACTGTAGTGGTATCAAAGTATTAAAGAGATTCTTGTAAAGATAAGCGCGTTTTAGATGTTCCGGAACATCGATAGATGGCGCCACAACTCAAAGATTTCGGAAGGGTTTTGTTTATGTTATGTTTTGAAAGAAAACAATCTTTACTTTTTCAGCATTGAAAAGGATGGTTGCAGAACTCTCTTTCACCGTATTAATTACATTTATACGCTAAAGTAATCCCAATTTCACCACATTTAAAGAAACGATTTCTCTTTCATCATAATGAGTATGATAAAGCTAAAAATGGAGAAAAATTGTGAGAAATGCCAGTTGGATATTTTATTAGAATTTCCGTATTTTTCAGCAGCCATTTTTTAGTTCTCTTAATTTTTGGATTTATCAGCTTTACTTCTCTATATTCTCATGTAGCACAAGAACATATATTGAACATTTTATTTTATCTTATGCAGGTTTAAATAGCATTAACGAATATTTTGATCCT